>APFE030065368.1:0-11179 GCA_000404065.3 Pinus taeda | reverse complement strand
GGCCATGAGCCCCGTTGGACCCAACCAACACAGAAACCATATATATTGTTGTATTATGTATGGGGTGGGCAGGACACCTCCAGTGGACCTGGCCCACGCCCCCATCCCAACTTGCACATAAGACATAATATGGGAGGTTGGTGGGTATTGAACCCACGCCAGCCATGTGGGTCGGCCCACCACCATGCAACGGCCCCAATTAATACAACAAACAGTCAACCAAAAACGCATTTAAACGGATATGTGCCCAACCAATTTGCCATTTAATTAATGTGCCAAAAATATATGCACGCCCAATTTGGGAGGGGTGATATTTGATCCCCCAACCTCTCCTCAATGAATTTTCAAGTTTACCATGGCGCCAACAGCCAGTTCTTTGAAAAATCCGCTGCCATTTTAATATATAAAACTTCAACTTCATTTGCACGGGGAGAAAGGAGGCAGAACGGAATAGGGAGAGAGCCAACAAGACGGAGGTGTCGTGAATGGAGTTCCTTACAACGAAACCATGATTTTCAGTGTTGAGGAAAAACCATGATTTGCACATATTTCGAGGCAGAATATTCTCAGATGCTTGAAGATTCTCCAGGGAGGTAAAAATTATTTTTATCAGAATGTAATCAAGTTTATAGTCATTTTTCTCAGATTTTTGAAAGGAACGCAATGGTGAGGTTGGATTCGCCTTTTGAGCCACAGATTTGCAGATTCCCAACGGAGGAGAATCTTCAAGAATCTTGAGGGAATCTTCCAGATTTCTTAGAGGCTAAATTTTCCCAGATTTAGAATGTAGCCAACTTTATACTCATTCTTCTCAGAATTTTGCAAGGATCTCAATGGAAAGATTAATTTTCTGATTTGAGAAACATATCTTCAGATGATCTAGAGGAGGGAATCTTTGAGGAATCTAGGGGGAATCTAAAAGATTCTTATAGCTCGAGATTTTCACTTTGTCAAAATTGATAAATTTGACTGTCAATTTTACACTATTCAACGCCACAAATATGATGGTGTAATCAGATTTTCCATTTGATCATTCCATTTTTCAACCACTTTTCAAAGTGGAGTGTAAGTGTAAGCATTCAATGTGTGAACAGTCATTTCCATGATATTCGATGCCACAAGATTGATGGTATAGCCAAATCCAACAGTTTATCATCCTCTTCTTCAGATAACTCCTTGATGTGAGGTACATGCAGTGTGATCATGTACTTCTTTGTCTCTTTGGTTGAGATGCATTGTGATGTATAGATCCATGTTTGATGTTTGATGTTTGATGTGGGATCTTGTTTTGTTCTTGATGTGAGATGTACTTATTGTCATGTTTTGATTGAGATCCCTTTGTCGCCATGTATGTTTGAATTGAGATCCCTTTGATGCCATGTTGGCGGGATGCTCATTATTATCATACGTGAAGTTATGTCATGTTGATAGGATTCCTTTTGTAAATGAGAGTTCCTGTAGTGAAACATCTCGTGAATCCACTCCTGCGTGAGGGCATATTTCTTGGATGATATAGAAAACACATGCATGTACATCGTTACTCTTTCCAGCACTTAGTGCAGCAGCCTATACCATCCTGACACCGGGCTTGGACACGTAGTCCACACTGGATGAACTTCATTATCAACATCTTATGTGTTATGTTATTGATTCTTGTCATGTTCCCTCTTCCTTACAGCATGCATATATGTTCCTTTATGCTCTTTTAAATGAATTTCTACCACATCAGGGAAGTAAAGAATCTTGGTTAAATCCAAGAGTTGAGTCAACTCAAATCATCTATGTACATGCATGTGTGTATTTAGCTCTCTTGTTGCCATTGGCATGTTTTTTTCCAGGTGTGACAGTGGTTTGTAGCCTTTCCTTTCCATTTTCAAATATCCATAGTGTGATGGGGTTCTTTCATTTGGTTGAGATGGATTGTCAGATGGTTTCAAAACTGGGTGGGGTGGTCTCAAGAGAAATCACAAGGTCGAGGAATCCCTAGACTGGTAAAGGCAAGATTATAGTAAAGCCTAGTTGTGTATACCCTCGTTGGGCCTAAGAATCCTTGACTGGTAAATGGAGGGATATACGGTAAAGCCTAGAGGGTGGAGACAAACAAATCCCTCATTGTTTAGGTGAAGAGATCCAGAGGCATTCATGCTCTCATAGGTCTAGTAATCCTTGGACCAGTATGTGGTGGGATTGCAGTAAAGCCTGATAGTGTATTTTTCTTATTTGGGCCTAGGAATCCCTTAGTGGGATACATAGTAAAGCCTAGTTGTATAGATGAGGGTTTGGGCCTAGGAATCCTTGACTGATATATGGCGGGATTGTTGTAAAGCCTGAGGAATCCCTGGTTATTTTGTTGTGAGTCCCACATTCATGCTTGAAATATGGCACGGTGGTGATTGGCTAAACGAAAGATTTGGTTCAACCTAATCTATGGTTGGGTGGTACATGGAAGTCACTAACTTGTTTGGATTTTGCATATGTTAATAAAATCTCTTTTCCTATTGTCTTTGATTAGTAAATGTGCTAGTTATCATGTGGCTTTGATGGTTGTTCTATCATTGTTATTTTGTTGGTTATAATCATGGTTTTATGACAAACTTTGGTTATGGTTCTCATCATGTTTTGTTTAGTAAATGAAATTTTAATGAATGTATGACCTAATAGATGATAATGCAACTATTGTGAGAGGGAATCAAACCTTCTTGAAGAATCTCAAATAAATATGAGGCCCCTATGCTTAAATGTGTTTATATGACTTACACATTACATGTTTATGATGTGTTTGACGAAATTCTTGTCATGGTTAGGATGAGTGGTGGGCCCCAGTATTGCAACAATAATGTTGCAACTCCTGAGACTCCCTTCTTTACTTTTATCAATCCGATAGTTCATAACAAACTTGGAAGCGATGGTGCTATATGCACAAGTACTAGCCCTTGCCGCGGCTGTCACTTGATCAACTGGCACAAGTCCACTAGGAGCTTAAGCCAACTTCTATGAGCTCTTAGAATAATATTTTAACTGATGGATGAAAGCTAACTTAAAGGAGGCTAACCTACTTGCAGAAAGAAACTAAAAAGCTGAAAGGAAATGCAAACCCTAGAAAACCCTAGTTTTACCAACTAAACCTACTGATGCAAGAAAAATGATGAAAGCTACTGAAAAAGATGTCATTGATTCTTTGGAAGGTTAAGTGCATGTTTATAAGCTACTTTTGAAGTGAAATTTGAAAAGAAACATATTTTTTGTATTTTTGAGTAAGTTGGTAGAATTATTATGCATGTGCTTTGACTATTTTTTTTGTTCAGAGGTTGATTGGCGAAAGGAAATGCTTGGAGGAGGTTGGGAAGGTGAGAAGATGGCCTAAGGCGTCCCTAGCACCCTTCCAGAGAGTTTCACAGTGATCAGATCTCAAGAAACTGCTTTCGTGAGCTTCTACAGGAAGTCTGCAGGAGTTCTACAGGGTGTATTGTAGCTTCTACCGGATGTTCTGTAGCTTTTACATGATGTTCTGAAAAGAGGATTTTGGAGGGTTGATGGAGGAAAAATAGTGGGAAAGTGGAAAGGGAGGTTGGATAAGGATGTTAAGGGGTCTAGGATCTGGTGAATGAGGCTAAGGAGTGATTGGATTTGTTCAAGGATGGAGGGAGCAATGATGCACAAGAATGTAGAAATTAGGGCAAAGTGAGAGAATGTGGCAAATGAAAGGCAAGAATCTGAGTTAGAGGATGAACCAGGTTGCATTGACAGGGTAAGGGTAGGAAAAGAGATATTACAGATGCTCTACACACTATTTTCCAAAACTGATCAAGAAGGACTAGGAAAACCAAAGATCTAGCTATTTTGACCTACTTTGAACTAAAAACCAGAAACATGATGAACAGAAGTTTATTGGTAGAAACTCATGCAAGATAACTATGGAAACTAAGCAAGAATAGATTCTAAACATGCAAGTACAACTGGTATCAACTTTCCTAACTAAAAATCTAACACTAGCAATTGCATGAAGAGGCAAAAACAATGTTTTTGTGGCAGCAAGGATGCCTTGGTCTCAGATCATGGTCCCAAGGAGGGAGAGGTGAGATCAAGGGTTACTTGATGGCATTTTTCAAAGATATTTTCTATTACCAAACTATCAAATCAATCTGAAGCATGAAAATCTATTTTAATCATCAAAAACAACCTAAGTAACAAAACAAGATTTTAACCTAAATAACATATTTTATTCTAAGAATGCAGCAAAGACACATAAAAGTACACAAAGGAGATACTGGGTGTTAGCTCCTGCTGCAGCAGGTATTCATTTTTCATGATTGGCATTTCACAGGCCAAATATGTTGTACTTTGCTTGCTGCAATGCTCCATATTTGCTCAAACAGTCTCCACAGGAAGAAGGCTACTTCAAAATCCATTTAATTGCCTTCAAATTTTGTAAAGTTTTCCTGGTATCTCTATTGTTAGTTAAAGGGAGGTCCAAACAGTTTAATCTTGGTCTCCCTAGGTTTAAATTTCATGTTTTAGAATATAGAGATTGTAGGTCTGTACAAACAGTTTAATCTTGGCAAACTCTTAGATAGGTAGAGAAACAGAAGAGTCCAACAGTTTAATCTGGGCTCTGGAAGAAATAAGGGTAGTGTGTAGATAGGAAAGCATCAAAAGAAAAATGTATGATGGCTTTGCAAGTCTAAGTGCACCCCCAAGCAAAAGAAGAAAAAATGCTAGGAAAGTAGGCTGGGTAGGTAGTTCTGAGGCTATTGAATTTCTGACAAGTTCCAAGTTTGCAGGTATCATATCATGCAGAACATTATCAGCAAAGATTTGTAAGCAGAAGGCTCAAATACTAACTCCCCTTCTCTGCTTTCCCCTCGATCATTAACTAACATCCCCAAAAGAGGTCAAGATCTACTTGGCACCTCTTAATTTCATCATCTTCATCGTTTCGCTTGAGTAAAGATCTGCTTTACTCAAAGTTGTTCCATATCTTCTCCCGAAGTATGGTCCTACCCCCTGCAACAGCCTAAGTATCCCAAACTTAGCGCTTTCTTACCATCTCCACATTAACCACTAACATTATTATCTAGCTCCCTATGTTTCCCATCCCCGTATTAATATTAAGTAAATTCCCCTATGTAATATCCCTCCCCTAGTTGAAAAATAACCATAGCAAGTCCTGGGAATTGTTTAGTTTATCAGAAACTAAGCAAGAACCCAACCTCCGAAACCACCGTCCACATACTATGGACTCCTTCCTAAGTATAAAACTCCCCCGAAGTAGTCGGACCACTTCCGAAACTTCAAAAGCTCTTCACACCCACTTACTTACCTTTTCCCCTCAAAGTCGTTTTTCGCATCGCAACCTCGCCATCTCACTTTCATGCAAAACAATGCCTATTTGTCCCCCGCCGATGCGACATCACGAAATCAGCGATCGACGATCACAAACGCCGAGTGTCCAAACCATCCACCCCTCCCTCTCCGCCGATGCGATATCGCGATATCGCATATCGGCAGTCGCAAGCACCAAAATGTCCAACCCAATGATCCCCCTCTTTCCTCGCCGACGCGATATCGCGATATCACATCGGAACCTCTTCACCAATAGTTCATCCAGTACCTCACCACGTCGCGATGTACCAGGGACCCACTGATGACATCATCTGCCGTACAGCTGACACAGTGCTTACGTCAGTAGCCAGAAAAGCCGAAAAAGCTTCGCACATGAAGAAAAGTCACACTTCGGAGCTCCAGATCAAGAAACAGAGGCAGTTTTCGATGCGCGAATAACGCGTAGCGCTATTCGTGCATTGCTACGAGAAATAGGCCATTTCGAGGAATCTTCAGGGAATCTTCTGATTTCCGAGCCCACTGCGCGCCGAAAAAGCCTGAAAATCGCCCAAACGTGCCAAAGGATTCGGTTTGAAAACAGCAGCAGATCATTCGCAGAGTTTAAAGTGTATCAGATCAAATCAGTAGACTTCAAGCGTGTCAAAGAGTATCAGTCGACGACGGAAACCATCAATGTAGCGGCAAAGTGTATCAGAGAATATCTTGAGCAGCGGCCCAAAGCAAGAGAATTGAATATCTTCCAGCAGATTCATAGAAGGAGAGCGAAACCACTTGAAGCTCTCAAATCATAATAATTGCACATTCAATTCGCACCAAAGCCGAGCTGCAGCCCCAAAGCACATTCACTTCAGCAGCACTGCATCTGGTCCCCAAGGGCCACCTCGTCACCTGTTCCGATTCAACTGCCCCCAGCGCAGCCAAAAAGATTTACTTGCATTTATTTCCAGTAGCATTTAGATTTTTAAAGAGTTCTAAGCAGACCTGTCAAGGTCACTTGTAATGATGTCTTTCTGATATTTTGTTTATAAATAACACCCGAAGCGATATTGTAAAGGGTTGGTTGGTTGGTAGTAGTAGTTGTTGGTCAGTTTCCTTTCCAGCAATTTCTCTGAGTAAAGACTCGCACTGTAACTATCATATTTTTCGTAATCAAAGATTGCTGAAAGCATGGATTGCGAAACAACTTGTTGTTTTCTCTTGGCCAAGGAATGATCACAGAATTCCTGTGTCTCTGCATGATCCAATAAGTGTTCTTATCTCCTATTTATTTTATGTTTTTATCATCTTTCTGCCTTTCTAAGTTGCAGGAAAAAAGAATAGCTTAAGATTTGTTTAGATACACCTTAAGTTCAATTTCTGCCCTTTTCGATGTTTTCTGCTGAAACAGTTATGAGCTAGAATTCTTAACTGCTCTAGTTTACCCTGTTTCGTTTGTATATGCGTGCATGTCTTTGGAATTCTTAACTGCTCCGGGATCCCACTCATCCACTTCTCCCCTTTGTCAGCATGATGAAATGATTCTCTTTTGCCTTTCATCCTTGATATTTCATTCCATACTTTCAGCAGCCTGAATATTGTATCCTGCGTGGCTATCCCGCTCCGTATCCCCTTGTGACCAAGAAAATGCTCGCATGCCTCAATCTGTGACTCCATGCCCAATGGTTCAGAACTTATAACACCTTATTGTGCCTCTTTACTCGAGAATCCTACCTTCCTTCCAACCACAGTCAACATTCCCTTGAAGTCAGAAAGCTAGCCTAAATCATCAACTAAGGTTGAATCCAGATCAACTGAGGTTGAATCTAAAGGAGAGAGCCCTCTCCGATTGTAGGTGGGCTAGAACTTGCAATCAGAAGATTGGTTTGTGGTTACCTCGGCCGTATCGCTAATAGGAGCTAGGGACAACCTGAGTGATAACATAATGGCGACTCCACTGGGGACCTTCCTCAGATAAATCAATGCAACCAATCTGCAGCTCTACAGTGGAAGAAACCGACTTGTAAAAGTCTCGGTCGACCTATATCTGCGCGCGCCATTGGGGTTTCAAGCACACAGTTCATCTTTAAACCCCAATGGAGGAAGTGCTCCTATTTTTGAAAGCTTGTCATGTTTAGTTCTGATCTGCGGCGGTGGACAAAGATCAGGCACTTCAGAATCCAGACGTCCACCTGGCGACTCCGCTTCAATTTCAATCAAAGGCTCCATTGAGGAACGAACCAAATGTTACATCCAAGTGCCCCGTGTATTAACAACAAAAGAGAATGACCAAATCTTGGGAAGAACTTCCGATAGAAGAAGCTTTAGAAAAATGCAGAGAAAGTTTATCAGAATTTGAGCTTGATGATAGATTCTTCAGAAAGGTATTGTCAACAATACCTGGCGGTGGAAATAAATTGTTCCTTGAGTTTGTTGTGCAAAAATATGAGGATGAAATTGAACTCTTGGGAGCTCAAATTCAGGCTTATAATTTTCGCAACCCTCAAGAGTTTTGCCAAAATTTTCCTCCTCCAGTTCAGTGGGAAATAGTGTTGTCTCCTGAATTACAGTTTGAGTATGATCTGGGTTCCAAGGGAAAGACAGAAGGATCAACAGCTAGGGTCATTACCGACGATGTAACTGATCCTTCCATCCCAAAGAGCACAGAATCATGCCTGAGCTTACATGCCCATATTCAGGAGGGAACATTGTTGCCTGAGGGCCTGAGGATTTTGTGTGATCTGGGATCCAAGGGAAAGACAGAAGGATCATCTACTAGGCTCATTACCGAAGATGCAGCTGCTCCCCTCGACCCGGAAGATCCTAAATCATGCCGAAGTCTCCCGTCCTCAACTCAGGAGAAGATGCCGTCACCTGCTGATTCATAGACTTTGCATGATTCTACTGAAGATTCCAACGAAGCAGAGGAAGTTCTCCCGCAGGGTAAGTTCATTGATCCAATTGCAGAATACATGGAACTTTGGCTTAACAAATTTTTGCTAACATCTTTCCTCAGTGAAGACCGTAAGCTTCAGCGCCAAATGATGGAGGCCACAATTTTGGTTGTAAAATCATATGCCCGGATGATGCTTTTGCGTTCAGAAACGATCAGTCAGCAAGATTACCATGTTTCACAGTTACTTAAATGGCTGCATTGGTTATTTGATTTTACCTAACGGCAAAGCAGTTACTGGTTAGGGTAGGTAGGTAGGAGAAATAAAGCGGCCGAAGGAAATAAAGTTTTGTAGAAGACAACAAGAAGCTTAAAATCAAGGCGTTTTGGCCTGCTGTTCTTGACTTCCCGCAAGGAGAAGCCATCCCTGAGTGGAGCCACTGTTAGCTCATGCTGCAGCAGGTACTCATTTTTCATGATTGGCATTTCACAGGCCAAATATGTCGTACTTTGCTTGCTGCAATGCTCCATATTTGCTCAAACAGTCTCCAAATGAAGAAGGCTTTTCAAGATTCATTCAATTGCCTTCAAATTTTGTAAAAGTTTTCCTGGTATCACTACTTTCAGTTAAAGGGAGGTCCAAACAGTTTAATCTTGGTCTCCCTAGGTTTAAATTTCATGTTTTAAAATATAGAGATTGTAAGTCTGTCCAAACAGTTTAATCTTGGCAGACTCTTAGATAGGTAGAGAAACAGAAGAGTCCAACAGTTTAATCTGGGCTCTGGAAGAAATAAGGGTAGAATGTAGATAGGAAAACATCAAAAGAAAATGTATGATGGATTTTCAAGTCTAAGTGCACCCCCAAGCAAAAGAAGAAAAAATGCTAGGCAAGTAGGCTGGGTAGGTAGTTCTGAGGTTGTTGAATTGCTGACAAGTTCCAAGTTTGCAGGTATCATATCATGCAGAACATAATCAGCAAAGGTTTGTAAGCAAAAGGCTCAAATGAGGTATAACTAACTCCCCTTCTCTGCTTTCCCCCAATCATTAACTAACATCCCCAAAAAGAGGTCAAGATCTGCTTGACAACTCTTTAGTTCATCATCTTCATCACTCTAGTTGAGTAAAGATCTGCTTTGCTCAAAGTTGTTCCATATCTTCTCTCGAAATATGGTCTTGCCCCCCACAACAGCCTAAGTTCCCCCCGAACTTAGCGCTTTCTTATCATCTCCATGTTAACCACTAACGTTATTATATAGCTCCCTATGTTTCCCATCCCCGTATTAATCTTAAGTAAATTCCCCTATGTAATATTCCCTCCCCCTGGTTGAAAAATAACCATAGCAAGTCCCGTGAATTGCTTAGTTTAGCAGAAACTAAGCAAGAACCCAACCTCCGAAACCACCTTCCACATACTTTGGACTCCTTCCTAAGTATAAAACTCCCCCGAAGTAGTCGGACCCCTTCCGAAACTTCAAAAGCCCTTCGCACCCACCTACTTACCTTTTTCCCCCCTCAAAGCCGTTTTCGCATCGCAACTTCGCCATCTCACTTTCATGCAAAATAATTCCCACCCGTTCCCCGCCGATGCGACATTGCGAAATCGGCGATCGGCGATCGCAAGAACTGAGTGTCCAGTCTGTTCACCCCTCCGTCTTCCCCGATGCGATATCGCGATATCGCATATCGGCAATCACAAGCACCACACGCCCAACCTAATGATCCCCCTCTTTCCCCACCGACGCGATATCGCTATATCGCATCGGAGTCTCTTCTCCACAGTCCACCAGTACCCCACCATGTCGCGCTGTACCAGGGATCCACTGATGACGTCATCCGCCGTACAGCCGATGCAGTGCTTACGTCAGCAGCCAGAAAAGCCGAAAAAGCTTCGCGCAAGAAGAAAAGTCGCACTTCAGAGCTCCAGATCAAGAAACAGAGGCAGTTTTCGATGCGCGAATAGCGCGCGCATCGCTACGGGAAATAGGCCATTTCGAGGAATCTTCAGGGAATCTTCGGATTGCCAAGCCCATTGCGCGCCGAGAAAGCCCGAAATCGCCCAAACGTGCCAAAGGATCCGGTTTAAAGGTAACAACAGATTATTCACAGAGTTCAAAGTGTATCAGATCAAATCAGCAGGCTTCAAGCGTGTCAAAGAGTATCAGTCGACTACGGAAATCATCAATGTAGCGGCAAAGTGTATCAGAGAATATCTTGAGCAGCGGCCCAAAGCAAGAGAAATTGAATACCTTTCAGCAGATTCATAGGAAGAGAGCAAAATCACTTAAAGCTCTCAAATCATAATAATTGCACATTCAATTCGCACCAAAGCCGAACTGCAGCCCCAAAGCGCATTCACTTCAGCAGCAATGCATCTGGTCCCCAAGGGCCACCTCGTCACCTGTTCTGATTCAGCTGCCCCCAGTGCAGCCAAAAAGATTTACTTGCATTTATTTCTAGCAGCATTTAGATTCTTTTGAAGAGTTCTAAGCAGACCTGTCACGGTCACTTGTAATGATGTCTTCCTGATATTTTGTTTATAAATACCACCCGAAGCGATATTGTGAAGGGTTGGTTGGTTGGTAGTAGTAGTTGTTGGTCAGTTTCCTTTCTAGCAATTTCTCTGAGTAAAGACTCGCACTGTAATTGTCATATTTTTCATAATCAAAGATTGCTGAAAGCATGGATTGCGAAACAACTTGCTGTTTTCTCTTGGCCAAGGAATGATCACGGAATTCCTGTGTCTCTGAATGATCCAATAAGTGTTCTTCCTCCCTGTTTATTTTATGTTTTTATCATCTTTCCGCCTTTCTAAGCTGCAGGAAAAACGAATAGCTTAAGATTTGTTTAAATACACCTTAATTTCAATTTCTGCACTTTTCGATGTTTTCTGCTGAAACAGTTATGAGCTAGAATTCTTAACTGCTCTAGTTTACCCTGTTTCTTTCGTATATGAGTGCATGTCTTTGG
>APFE030065358.1:30298-55719 GCA_000404065.3 Pinus taeda | reverse complement strand
TACTAGAAGAATGCCTACAAGAGCAGGAAAATTAGAAAGGAAAATGGCTCTTTCCACTGAAGGGAAAGAGAGTGATTTGGCAACAATTGCAGAGGAGGTTGAGGAAAATTGTGATTGCCTTGTTGAAAAAGGGACTTAGAGTTCTTGTGCCAGAGATGAAGTTTGAAAATCCCACATGTAGATATATTAAAAGGAAAGTGTTGAAGGAAGAAGTCAGGACTAAAAAGTCTTGTAGTTTTAAAACTGATGAGTTGTGTATGTTTGCAGGTGCAGAGGAGGTTTCCATTAATGAAACAAAGGAGGAGATCATTGATGATTTCTTGAGTTATTGGGTAGATCCAGATTAGCTGGATAATGTGAACTCTTGTGTTTGTATAGCTAACAATTGTGATGTGATTATATTTGTTGAGAAGGATGTGCAATCTTGTGAAACTATTACAGCACAAGAGGAAGTTCTTGTTGATGTTGAAGAAGAAAATCAGTCTGAAGCACAGATAAGGGAAGTAACAGTTGATACTGAGAGTTTATGTATGAATGCAGGTGATGATGATATGCTTCAGCGATGCTACAAATAAATTGCATTGTTAGAATATTTGTTGGAGAATCCACAGTATGACAGGGAGATTGCAGAAGAAAGAGTTCAATGCAGTGAACAAGAGGGAAAAGACATCATGGAAATAGATGGTATGAGAGGAAGACTGGTTGACAATCTTGAAAATTCTTCAGAGGATTCTTTGGGAAGTTTGGATCAGCATACGGATGTGCTGATAGTGAAGGAGGATTCAGAACAATGTACTGAAATGCTGGAAAGGGAGTACAAGGCACTGATGCCTTATGATTTTTGTTCTAACAAGTGTTTTGTGAATGCAGGTATTGTTGCAGAACATTTGACTCAGTTGAGTAGTCAAATGAAGGGAGAAGAAGTTTTATGTTCCAGAAGACAAGAGGGTATGGATGATCGGGTGGTAGTCAGAACAGAAACCAGCATAGAAGCAAGAAGTCAGCGAGTGACACTACAAACTGAGCAAGCCGTTTTAGCTCAGCGGGCAGCAAGAAATAAACCCATTGAAGATTTATTGGACAAGCAAATTGAATTAATCAGAAGAATCATGTTGAAAGTTTATCAGAGGAAGACATCAGCAAGGAAGAAAAGCAGCAGCAAAATGAAAACAGGGACAGATTGTGAAAGTGCAGCTAGTGGAGCAAGACAGCATAAAATATGGAGACCTGGAGAAAAGAAGCAAGCAACAACAGATAATGACTTGCAGAACAAAGTGTGGGATCCTTGGAGACGAAGACAAAGATTTAAAACGCATGATTAGGAGATCATGATCATTTTTAACCTTGGGAGTCTGATGCAGGAGCATGCGACTCAGAGGAAAAAAGCCTACAGTTTCTATGTTTTTTTAGTTAAAAAATAGGAACAAGGTAGAAAATAAAACATGCTATCTTTCTTTCAGTTAAAAATAGAATAAAAGTAATGAATAAAACTTGTTATCTTTTCACAGATAGACAAGTTGTAGAAAGCCTTAAATACTATGTAAAAAAAAGGTCTGCTTTTGTAATAGGGAAGGTTATCCATTATAAATAAAAATAAATTGGCCGCTTGCTAGAGGAGAGGCGGTGCCAACATTGTATTTATGAAACATTCTCTCGCCTTCATGTAAAAAAAAAAACTCAATGATATTGGCGCTCTGGAAAGATCGATGATCTCTTGTTAAGTTGGATACATCTATTCAATAGTGATGGCGCTGTATATTAAAAGTCTTGAATTACTTTCCCATCCTCCACTTGATATTACTGTGTATTAGAACATTTGATTCGTGTTTGGTTTGTTTCTTTTCATTATGAAAACTTACAATTTATTAATTAGATTCTTTGGTGTCTGATTACGTTCTTCACAACTCCGAACTTTCTTGGTATTCTATTACTGGCGACCCATTAGCTTCAATTAGACAGAATGGATGAATGTGTGGTTTATTTTAAGCGCATATTGTCCTATATTTGAATGATGAGCAATTACATGTCATTTCTCAGTGATACAACTTACAGCCTCGACATTCGATGCTATGCGGACTAGATCATTAATATCCGCGGCTCCCCTGATGGTAGCAGGCATGTGGTAACACCGATATATTTGTATCTGGCAAGGAATCTAGTTAAAGGAGCATCGAGACCATGGTTTCCGTAGAATTTGCATTCCGAGAAGATACAAGGAAATACACATAAGATACTTAAAGCAAACAGATTGATAAATCTTCATCTAGAAAGATTGCTAGCATATTTTAATTTTTCAGGATTCGTAAATCATTCACGTGGTTTATGATATTTAGACTAATTGAAGCTATGAGTGTAATTCCTATGCAATATGTGTCATTGTTATATATGTAGAATGCGTTGGCCAGATTATAAATTATCATATTTTGATATGATATCCGCTGCACCGTAATTTTGTTTTAGCCTTACTTTTGTTAAAAGGAGGCTTTTGACTTCAACAAAATATAAAGTGTTGAGCTGTAGCGCTCAGTGCAGAGTTGAAGGTTAATAGTGAGTTTGATTATTTTGAAAAACTACCGCATTCAAATGTTAAATATTGAGATTGCTAGCCACTGATAGTTAGTAGATTGAAGATCCTAGGTATTGCAGACCTACTCTACATCAGGCCTAGAATTAAGGCACTAAAGATCTAGGCCTAGTATTGAGGTCTACTCCTTGGTATCAGAGCAGTAAAAGATTCTGCGGAAGGAGGTACAGTTCTTAATGAAGTATGAATAGGTATGGTCTTTATATTTTGTGTAGGTAGCACCAAAGGAAGGTGAGAAGATTGCAATAGCCTAGAGCATTTACCAAAAGACCAAGTCCAGAGGAGAGCTTGGTGAGGTAAGAGGCAGCAAGGAGGACTTGCTGTTGCAGAGGTAGATTGCAGCTCACAAGTTAAAGATATTACGAAGACCAGGACAAGCATATGACCAGGAGGTCATAAATTTTTGTGCCTCGGGAGTTTGATGCGGGAGCAACCAACACCAAAGCAAGTGAACGTGAGTCATGGAAGCAAAATATAGTTAAAGTCGATTTAAAGAATAAAAATAGATTTAAAGTCAATAAAGTAGATTTAAAGCATGCATGCATTATGAAGCTTTTGTGGAGAAAATCAGGAGAGGATAGGATTGATCCTTCCTAAAATTCTTATATAAATGTAATACGATAGGATTGTAGAGATATATCTGTTTGGTAAGGAAAATTGTGAGTGGAAAGATGTAGCTGAGTGTGAGCTTTTTTTTAAGGCTGAAATGCCTGAATTTTGTAACTATTCCGTAAATATATAAAAGCGTGTTCAAGTGTTGTGAATGCTTGTGTGTATTTTATAAATGAGTTAAATCTCGTGTTCAAATGGAGCTCATGCCAAGAATTGCGTGAATGAAGGCTCTAAAATCGCTCTTGATCCTGTCTTTCCCTATATATATTCCTCGTCGATGAATGATTTGAGTAAATTCAATTCCATCTAATCTATGCGGGTATTTCAAATTTTGTTAGTGCAGTTTCAGGGTCTTTTTCAGCTATTGTTCTGCAACATTTTCTAAGGCCTGGTTTGAAGAACAGTGTATATTCAGTGATTTAAACTCTTTTTTTAGCCATGTCTCGCGTGTATGTTGGAAATTTGGATCCTCGGACCACTGAACGTGAGCTGGATGATTAATTTCGTGTTTTTTTGGGTCCTCCAATGTTTGGAGGATTGGATTAATTTTGAAATGTTTGCAATGATTGTGTATGGATAGCACGATTTTAATGAAGGTCCATGTTTATGAGTTAAAAGGCTTTCAGTTTAAAATTCTCCCGATGGGACCTAGTGGGCCATAACCCATAGGCCTAGGTTCGAGTTTTTAATGGAATTGAGATTTTGGGCTTACCCCAAGATCTCATCCCATCAGAATTTCGTGTTGGAATTTCGATTCAATGGAAGAAATTAGTGTAATTTTACCGGAATAATTGTCGAGTTAGTTGAAGTTTAGGATCCTAAGGATTTCATTCTTTGGAATACGTGGATTTTTATCTCCAATCTCAGAGCATTTTGCATTTTAATTGGTGGATTCTATTAGTCAACTTTGCGTACGTAATAGGAACAAAGGCATTTCCCTTTTTACCACGGCCAGCCTCAGGATTACTCATCGTTTTTTAATTACTATAATTCCCCTACCTCTACACGGTAGAATACAAACTTATATTTATTACTTCTACCAAACACCCACATGCCCTTAACAAAATCTTTCCCTTCATACTGAAAGGATTTTATCGTGAAAGTTTTACTCTTTGAAGTTGTAGCTTTTGTTCCTAAAGGGTTTTCGCTAAGGAATAATCAAGTTTGATTATTTGCATATTCAGCAGATATATATAATTTTGGTGATTGGCTTTTGAGTTTTATTTTGGTGAAAGTTTATAAAATTGTTATGTAATGTGTGGAAAAGTGTCAAAGTTATTCAAACCAATGACTTATATATATATTATATATATATATATTATAATATATATAATTTCAGAGTGATTGGATTCTCAATTTATATTTGTGAAAGTTATAAATTGTTGTAACATGATGAAGAAATGTCATTATTCAACCCAATGACCATTATATATATAAAAAGGAGAGATACTTTATTGCTTGTTGATTAAGTCACAAAGTTAGGCGATTTAATAATATTTTAATAATATTTTAAAATTGGTTAAAAAAAAACAAAAAAATATTTATATGTGTCAAACACTTAAACATATTGTCAACATATAAAAAATTAAATTGTTAATAAAAAAAAATTTATATAGTAGAATAATCATATATAAATATGTTAAACTATATATATATAATATATATAATTAATTTATATTATGATAAAGATAAGTTTATTGATTGACTTGTATAATTTTGAAATTTAAAAAATTATTATTAAAAATGTTAATAATATATTTTGCATATATATCTTAACTAAAATTTTATTTCAAGAATCTTTTTGACACTATATGTAACAACCTCGATTTAAAATATACAAATAATTACATCAATTTATGTGATTATTAATCAACACATAATTATTCAATTATTTAACATGGAATTTTTAAAACATGAGTAGAAACGACTTACCTGTAACGGACGATATTCCTTACTTGTGCTTTAAGAGTTGAATGTTTTTTTAATTCCACTATCCACAACAAAAATTTTTGAGACAACTCTCCACCCAACTGTAGTCTCAGTTGCACATGATATTTCTACAACTGGTCACTCCTGAGCCGTCAATCAATGTATTACTATCAGGGAATCTTTTGTCTCACAACATTTTTCTCCCAAAAGAATGGATGAAGGAATGATGAATCTCATCTTCTTTATTGTCTATTAAATAGACCGAACAATGGAAAGTGATTTGCATGCACACATTCCATGTGCCAACATGCAATTTTTATTTATTTTAAATTTTACTTAATTTAATATTTATTTTAATTTAATTATTTCTTATTTTATTTTACTTTTTATTAACTTTACTTTTATATATATAGTATTATATATAATATATATATATATATAATTATTTGTTTATTTTATTTATTTATCATTATTATCTTTTCTTATATTTATCATTTATTTTCTTATATTTTAATATTATATTATTTTGTTTGTTATTTATTATTATAATTATTATTATTAGGGGAAATTACATTTCTCCCTCAATTTCAATTATATATTGTCTATTGTTTAATCTAGTTCTAATTTCCTCTTTAATGTTTTGTTTGGTTTAAAATTGCAAACCTAGGTATTAAGCCAATCATGGTTGTAGGTTTTAGTGACTTTAAAATGTGTTTGTTCTTGTCCTTTTGTCTATAGACTCTGAGACTAATTCGGCGAGCACAACCACCTTGTGCAGCATCTCAGGTAATTTATTCAAGCCCCTTGTGTGTTGCATTTGTTTAGTTCATGGTTACTACTACTATTTCCCTTCTCACTATTACTGCCACTTTGCTCCTTATTGCAGGTTGAGTGTGTACAAGTGGAAAAACTAGAATTTTCAGGAGGGTTTGCCATCTCTACAGGTAACTCATAATTTCTTCTACCTTATGCACTTAAACAAGTTTGAGACTAGTGTTTGATATGCTTCTTGACCCAACAAACTCCTCTGGTCAAAGTTTGGTAAGGGGTTTTTATTGAATTCCTTATCGTGGCTCTCTAGCAAAATGGAATTGGAAACTCTTATTGTCAGGTAACAATAAAGAGGGTTTCTTGTTCAAGTAGCATTCTAGTTTCCTATTTTACTTAAATCTCATAACCAATTCTAAGATACAGCCATTTTTTTTCAATATTAAGTCTACCTAGGTCGTTTCTTCTCAGGTTGCTAAATAGGTAATCATGTCGACTTTCTCTCGGTTTTGTCTTAATTTAATAATATGAGCATTGATTCCTTATAGTTTTGTATTGTTGTATTCGACATGGTTTTTGAGTTGTTTGTTTCTATAGGTACAACTCATCTCTGGAGTCTCATATCTTTTGGAGCCTTCTATAATTTTACTCTATATTTCCCAGTAAGAGGCCTAGGTACTACTCAAACACTTTTCTTTTTCACAGTTCATGCATGTAGTGAATATACTGGTGACTTGTAGAGGACCCAAGTGTTTTCTCTATATTTCCCCATTCAGGGCTTTTAGCTTACTCAAATCATGGGTAGTCCTAGGGGTACTCAATTATAATTTGACTTTTATTGTAATATCACCTGTGATGATTCCTTTTGTTTAATGAATAGATAAATTGCAGTCACCATTGGCTCAATTTCTTGTGCATAAAAATTATATTATTTATGGGGTTGTAATATTTATAAACCTTTTGACAAATCATTCCTCTATCTTTAATATGAATGCACAAGTTGGATTCTCTTATCTCTAAAATCTGAGTTACAATCACAACCACTTATATGATTTACTTTCAATTTTAAAATCTTGATCTAGATTTTTATTATCTTGGGGTCATATTTCCCTAGTAACTTCTTCATTTGTTTATATTTTGATCTAGGTCCGAGTGTGACAAAGGACCCTTCCAAGACCCTTTACTTTCATGATGCGTTAAATTTCATTTTTAAAAGAACCTTAATGAATACATCTACATGTTGTAAAGAAGAGGAACATGATGATCATCAACACATGAAAACATACGCCATTGATAGCGAAGTTCATCCAGGAGGGACTATGTCTCTGGGCCCAGTGTCAAGAGGGTGTAGGCCGCTGCATTAAGTGTTGCCAATAGTGATGATGTACATAATAGGTGATGTCACTATCATACAAGGAAAATTCCCTCATGTAGGAGTGGCCATCTCATAGCGTCGAATCTCATGGAGATGGCTGCTTGCACATAAATGCTGACACCTGCACTCCAATTAGAAAGGTGGCTGAAAATAGAATGATCAAATGGAAAATCTGAATGCACCATCAAATTTGTGGCATCGAATAGTGCAAAATTGACTCTCAAATTTTTGAGTTCTGAGAAAGTGGAAATCTGGGGCTCAAGGAATCTTTTAGATTCACCCTAGATTCCTTATAGATTCCCTCCTCTGGGTCCTCTACAAATCGACTGCTTAGATCAGGAAACTAACTACACCATCAGACTTATGTCACCGAGTGGTGTAAGATTGACATAAAATTTGTCCAATTTGGACACTGCAAAAATTTCAACCTCTTGGAAATTTTGCTCAATCATGGTTCCCCCTGCATTAAAATTTTATTAAAAATGTTGCGTTTCAGTTTTTGTGCTGGCTCCTGGTTCCTCCCTTTGCATGTGTGCACTGATAAATTTTGTTTAGATATAAGTTGTGGTGGTCGATTTCTTAATAAGTCCATTGGCGGAGTTGGTTTGAACTCAGTTTGTTATGGAGAAGGTCGAGCGGTCAAACCCCACCTCCTCCATTTTTTACATGATAAAGTCTTTAATTAAAATCTGGGTTGGGTTGGGCCTGCCTTGGGTAGCCCACCCACCATACCTTCCTCCCCTCCAACGGCCCATGTTCATTTTTAATCAGCAGATGGTTTGTTTAGAGTGGGCATGGTTGGAGGTTTGGTCCCACGCCCCAAGGGCTGGCCCACCTTTTATGGCAACAACCCACATTAACTCCAACCTCCTTTGTTTGGTGGTTCTCTGGGAGGGGCCAGGGGTAGCGCCCACCCCTCCACTTAATATAATATACGTTATGTGGATCGAGTTGGGGTGGCGGGGTTGGTGGCTCGCTACCCCTTTTTTTATATTTTTTTGTTATAATAACCAAACTATGCATTTTTTAAAATTCGATTTTTTGACCGAAGGAGTCGTTTTAACCAGGCAACAATTTCACCCAAAATCTGGCTAGATTCTTCGCCCGAAAAAGTTCAAATTGTGTCCTTGTTAATCCTGCCCAATCAGCAAAAACTCAACCCAACTTTGACTACCTCTATCTCCTTCATTGAGACTCGGATTGGAGTTTCGTTCACACTATTGGAATCAGGGAGATGAGCACTTCGATCTAATATCAAGTTTATTGTCTTCTCGCTGCTTTGAATTTTGAACCTTTTCCTTGCCACTGGTGTCTGGAGATCCACCTGGATCATATGTATCTGAAATGGTTTTTGTATTTTATTTCTCTCCATTGCATTCATTATGCACTAGCACTACATCACTAGACTTTGTTGCATTGGTTTGTAATAACATAATCTATACATTTTTTTTCCATTTCTAGCACATTCCCTTTATTTTCCAGAATTTCTATCATTATAGGGGATGGAGATGGTATGCATTAGGGATTTTCCCATAGTTATAGGGACATTAAACCCTATCTACCTCTAGTTATTTAAATACCTAAATGGTGTATATATTATTTTTACATGTAATTTTAAAATCCAAATTGTATACTTAGACATAAAAGGGATCTTTATTGCGTTCATACACCTCAAACTATTAGTTATGTAAGGAATCTATACTTTTCTAATAAGTTAGATACAAGGACATAATCATGCCCTTTATACCATTCTTACCTAGCTAGCATAAATCTAGTCATAAGACCAAGGATCTACAACATTTTGGCTTCTTAATTCAGTTCATAATACTAAAATGTGTGATAAATAATCTATAAGGATAAAGGTAGTGGACTGCTATCCTATCCCATGTTTCCTTACCTCATTAGGCTTCTTGTTTATTGAACTTAATTAATAGTGCACTTTGTTTTGTCTTCTTATTGGAATACATACTTATTTCTTGAAGCTTATGCTCAATTACCATGTAATGCAAGATGCCACATAGTGTGTTACCTTATGATCAATCTGTAATTTAGATTCAGAATATATTTATGTTAGCCACCCCTTTATTAGTGTTATATATATATATATATATTATATTATTATATATTATATATATATGATATATATACTATATATATCATATATATAGGATGGGTTTTTCTAAAACCCTAAAAAGGGGTCACTGTAATTAATAAAGTGTATACATCATCAATTTTTCGTAGTCTACATATGTAATTAGTGTTTCACAACCTAGTCTGGTAGGATTTTCCAAGGGACCTAGTAGATGTATTCCATAAATCTATATTTTGAGTATGGATATCATGTAGAAATATTATATTAACATTCATGTAAAATTATTTATTAAGGTTCTTCCCTACTACTAGTATAGAATGGCTATTATCTAGTGTCATGTTCTCTATATTACAACCCAAATCCATTTACATAATAGTTAGATATAACTAGGAAAGATCGATATATCTAGGAACACCTATTTAACTATAACTTTTGTATGTAAACAAACATACATCAGTAACAATTGTCTCCTATATAATTTGTCCAACAATTCTGTTTCCATCTAGATGCATCCATTCTATTGTCAATACTAACAAGTAAATCACACTAGCTTATTTTGAATAGATACTTGAGAGAACCAATCATTCCAAAGCATTAAACCAATTATTCACTTCAAAACAAATTCAACACTACCCTTAAATACAATAACAACTTATATGACCATATATATTATATATATATATAAATATATATATATATATATATATATATATATATATATATATACTTATATATATATCTTGCAAAAATTATGGGAGAGAACACATTCCTTCCAACCAAGCAAGTTGAGCACCTACAACTCCCCTCGAGCTCATAACTCTTGCCTCCTCTTCTCTCAAATTCTCTTGGAACAACAACCCCCTCACTATTTTCCCTCAGTGGTATTTTTTTTTTCTTCCTCGTAAATTTTCAAACAACATCTTACTTTTAAGGTCTACCAACCTTTTTTCTTTACCCAAGATCATTTTAAAAAGATAGGGAAAATGTTTCCTTTTTCCTTCATAAACACACATTTCTCTTCAATTTTTCTTATGCTTATCTTTTTACCCAACTTCACATTTCTCTATAGCTAAGCTTATCTTTCCACCCAATATAATATTTCTCTCCATTCATGTTGTTTCCCTCATGGAAATATTTCTCCCATGAATTTTGGGAGAATTTGGGAAGGTCCACCATTTGGACTTAACCAATTAACAATTCCTAGGAAAGAAAGAATTTGATATTTGACATCTTTCCACTCAACATTGTCAACATACTTGAAATCTCCTCTACCAATGTCAAATGTATAACTCCTGACATCAAACTCGTCACACTCAACTCTAGAAGTCTCAGCATTAATCATAAATTTCTCTCTGACATCCTCAGAATCCCATCTTCTAAGTCAATCATCATCCTAAAATGTTGTATGAGCATGGAATCCATACTATCCAATCTCTCACAAATATCATCATCTGGTTATCTTCCCTCCACACAAATTGTTGTCATCCTACATCCATATAAGATGGCTCCAACAATTGGATCAATCACTAGTTCCTATCTTAAAAGAATGAACAATCCGCCAAAATGTGGTACTAGCACAAAACATTTTCCAACCATAAACTATATTCCCAATACAATCGCATAGTCATTCATCATGATAATCATGAACTCAAGCTTCCCTTTCGAATTTATAATGTATATTTTAACATCACTAATTGATCCAAGAACTCTCATTCCCTTGGGATTCACTAATTTTAAGGATGCATGGATTGGAACAATCTACAAGCCCAACCTCCTAGCCACATCCTCCTATATAAAGTTTTTAGTAGCAACACTATACACCATATCTATCAACTGACTTGCTCCCACTTTAAATTCCACAAAGTTCAACATAGTCTTGTTTGGAACGTGTTTCAAAATGGCCTCCTTTAAATAGTTTCACCCAAAACGTGCAACACTCCCAAAAATGTGCAAAAACTTCTCCCTCCTCTCCCCTCTTTCTCAGCCTATTCTAAAGTTACCATTTTCTACTTCAACAGATAGTTCATCACCATGTGATCCTCTCCTCACAATCAACATGAAAGAGACTTCCTCTCAATGTTAATATTTTCTTTATCCCATCGTCTTTCTAAGACTTCCCTTTCCCCTTATCTATTTTTTTCTTCTCACCATGTTCCTTCCATTGTGGAGTCCCTAGTGTATAAAAAATTAAGAAGCTTGTATGCACAAGCAATAACTTCCTTAAGAGTCTACACATTTTATCACTTCACTTCCCTCTGAGCCTGAGGTTGTAGATCTATCAACAAATAACACAACCTATCCTTGTGAACCATATCAAAATTTTCCAACATAAAACTCGAATGCTCTCAAATGTAGATATTTATACTTCATATTTACCTCAAAAGCTTCAACATGCTTCTTACATCTGAAGTTTGATCCTTTGGTCCAAAATGAGTGTACAAAAATTCCTTCAACTTTGGACATGTGGCTAGGTCATCCTAGATTTTACCCACAACAACTTGACCCAACCTTCTTCTCCACCACAACTTCACATTCCCTGTTAATAATGAGATAGCAACATTTACCTTAACTTCATCCAAGAACTATCCTAGCTGATCCAAGTGATACTCTACATCCAAACAGAAATTTCCAAGCATATTCGTACTTCTCCTAACATCATATGGTTCTATTTATTCAACCTTCACTAAAGCACCAAATGAACTATGACCAACAACTTTCCTCAAAATTTAACCGATCTCCAACTGCACTTTCTACATGAGCTACCAAAGCACCATTTGCAATGCAAAAGTAGGCTCTCGTTTTATGGTGACTAACTTGGTTAGGCTGAGATCGCTTACAAATATAACTCATGCCTTCACATGTTGTGATATGCCTTGTTGCTCCACAATGTGATTTTGTGTCCCTTTGTTCGTCCCTTGTTTTAATCCTTTCCTTTACTGGGCAAGTTCCCCTCCAACTTGTCTTCACCCCTTGTTTACCTATATGAAACTTTAGGAATCCACCAAGTGGTGCATTTCTCAAGGCAAGCTAGCTAAGCCCAAATGAATAATAATAAGTCTCTCCAAAATCCGATGCAGCTCTCTCCTAGCTCTACGCTGAAACTATCAAGAAATATATTGATGGTTGTGAAGAATTGTTGTTAAGGCCTACTTCAGTGCTCAAAAAATTCCAAGAAATTAACCCCACGCTCTCCACCAAAAACCCATGAAGGAATTGGCCAAATGTTGACCTCAAAATTTTGGCCCAAATTTCCCGTAGCTCCTCTTGTTGTTAGCTGATTTGGGACCCCTGTTTGACCCCTCAAATCTACCCAGAAAATTCTGCAATTTTAGATATGAGATCCTTGTCAAAAACCCAGAAAAAACCCAAAAAAGGGTTTCTCTTGGTTCCAAACTTTAAAATTTGACCCTTCACAGCTTGGCCCTCCACCAAATTCGAATTATGTTATTGTGGATGCTCTTATCAATCTCTTCTCTCCAAACAACAACAATCCTCCTCCAATGGACTTCGAAATGAAATCTCAGCAACTTAGCTCATAAATCCTTCTCTCAAGCCTCACCATAATTAGCTCCATCAATAACTGTGCAGTCATGGGATACGTCTACGTAAACCTAACCAAAGAAATTTGTCTTGCTAAGAAGGGCACTCTCAACTCCCATATATTATCTTCCTTCACTTGCAATTTGGACAAGAAATTCCTCAGTAATGGTATAGCCTCTAATTTCAGTGCCCCACTTGATCCAAGAACTGTGTGGTTCTTATTTTCTTCCAGGCTGAAGCTAAGGAAAGTCGTACCACCTGAGACTGGTCCCCCAAGTCTCTACATAGTCATGACAATACCTCCCTAGTGTGGCACTCATGGTCCACTGAATAAGACAGTGAGATTTCCCCTTGGAAACCTCTGGTGCTAAATAGTACTTGTGACTCAGCTGAACATCTAGAGAAATAATGTGTATTATTTCAAATTATGAAAAGGTGCCCAATGCTACCTTCAACCCTCTATTTATAATTGTTACCTCACCTTTCCTTGTGGGTCCCTTATCAAAATATTTCAACCTCCTTTCCACAAAATCAATTTTTCCTCCAAGGGGTACATATTCCATGAGGGGTGGCCCCCATATTCCACTAATATTGAACTTTCCGATTTCTCCTAAGTCTCATGTACCAAAAATGTCTCCAATGCTCAGATTACAAAAACATTCTATGCTTAGAACTTCCCCAATAAACTGAGTTAATCATGTCAAATAAAAAATCAAAATTGGGAATATCAGAGTCCTCACTGCCAAAAATTGCTTGCCCACAAGCAATGTCTGAACAAGCATGCTCCTTGGTTGTTTATCCCCACTATCACTGCAAAATATTACAGGGTCCCAGATGCACCATTGAATCGTCCCTGACCTCTACACTGTCTTTTCATGAAGGAATCCCTCAATACCAGGATCCCAAGCCATCCTATCCAACATGAAGCTCTCCTTTCTCCATTCACTACTTTGCTAGGTATAAGTACCAAAATCTCTCCACATACCATCAATTAGTAGGGAATCATGAGAATATGGCACCATGTCCAATGCCTCATGAAGTGGCCCTACTAGATAGTCCATCTCATACACTCCAAGAGTAAACTCTTGAAGATACCACCTGATCCCTATGGAGATAAAGTATTGCACACATGAGATTATCCAAATATCATCCTGGTGACCAATCTTCCATGCTAATGAAGTTGCTGACGCCAAAAGTGACTCATTAATGCCCAATGGAATATCTTAAAATGTCCCCATGTAGTAGCCATCGCATCCCTAAAGGTCATTGAGCTATGAAGGATTGTGTTTCTCAGGTCCCCTGCTAGTCTAAGAGGGTGCCACCATGTTAGCGCTATGCCACTTTGACTATGACATACTCCACATCGTGACTAGACTGTACCCTCCTCTCATGGGTCCTAATGGAGAAAACTCTGTGAAGGCCAAGAACATCCTGCCTAGGCATCTCTATGATGTCAATGTCTACCCATCCACTGCCAATATCGATCCTGAGAAGCAACAAGATAAATCTGCCTCGCCATATAGTGGAGGTCTTACTGATCCCCCATATGTAAAATCCAAGGTGAAATAGATAACCCTCTACCATGTCTATGATCATCAGAAAGTGCAGTGACTAATTAGCTGACTGAATCCCCGGATCCCATAACAAGATCCGCTGTGACATAGTCTTGATGACTTTTGGAACCCTCATGTTCCATATCTTTGATCCCTAAATGTAATCACTGTATAGTCTCTATAGTTCGTGAATCAACCAGGTGAACTCAAAATTTCCTTGTACCTACCATGCCACATCATGAAATCTGTGATCTTGCCTCCTAAAAGTGCACCCTGATATTGCCTAGTGTCCAAACATCTGCCTGTATATAAGGTCTATCATCAACTACACCTGATGCTCATTTAATGCCTCAGACTCTCTTTTTGAAATTGCATCATGTAGCTCCCTCACAATCATCCCCCCATGTGTGAGCCCAGGGGTGGAATATATGCTACCTCAGCTGTAAACCACACCATCCCTAATCCTGTATTTGTCGGCTTGTGCACCGACCAAATGTCTCAACTGGAGAGTCTCCCTCCTGCCCATGACACATTGTGTCTCATCCATCTGCTTAGGGTGAGCCTCCCATGTCCTTATGCCTGTACTTAGAGCTTCAAAGGGAAATCACTAATTTTAAGAATAAATGTATTGGAATAATCTACAAGCCCAATCTCCTAGCCACATCCTCCTATATAAATTTCTTTGTAGCAACACTATACACATATCTATCAATTGACTCTCTCCCACTTCAAATTCCACTTAGTTCAACATAGTTTGGTTTGGAACGTGTTTCAAAATGGCCTCCTTTGAATAGTTTCGCCCAAAACTTGAATCACTCCCAAAAATGTGCAAGAACTTCTCCCTCCTCTCTCCACTCTTCCCTTTCTCAACCTATTCTAAAGTTACCATTTTCTACTTCAATAGATAGTTCTTCACCATGTGATCCTCTCTTCACAACTAACATGAAAGAGACTTCCTCTCAATGTTAAGTTTTATTTATCCCATCATCTCTCTAAGACTTCCCTTTCCCCTTATCTAATTTTTTTCTTCTCACCATGTTCCTTCCATTATGGATTCCCTAGTGCATAAAAAATTAAGAAGTTTGTATGTAGAAGCAATAACTTCCTTAAGAGTCTGCACATTTTATCACTTCACTTCCCTCTAGGCCTGAGGTTGTAGATCTATCAAGAAATAATGCAACCTATCCTTCTCAACCATATCAAAAATTTCCAACATAAAACTCGAATGCTCTCAAATGTAGATATTTATACTTCCTATTTACCTCAAAAGCTTCAACATGCTTCTTACATCCGAAGTTTGATCCTTTGGTCCAAACTGAGTCTACAAAAAATCCTTCAACTTTGGACATGTGGCTAGTTCATCTTAAATTTTACCCACAACAACTTGACCCAACCTTCTTCTCCACCACAACTTCGCATTCCTTGTTAATAATGAGATAGAAATATTTACCATAACTTCATCTAAGAACTATCTTAGTTGATCCAAGTGATACTCTACATCCAAAAAAAAATTTCCAAGCACATTCGTACTTCTCCTAACATCATATGGTTCTATTTATTTAACCTTCACTAAAGCACCAAATGAACTATGCCCAACAAATTTCCTCAAAATTGCAACTATCTCCAACTGCACTTTCTACGCAAGCTACCAAAGCGCCATTTGCAACCCAAAAATAGGCTCTCATCTTTCGGTGATTAACTTGGTGAGGCTGAGCTCACTTACAACTATAACTCATACCTTCAGATGTTGTGATATGCCTTGTTTCTCCACAATGTGATTTTGTGTCCCTTTGTTCATCCCTTGTTCTACTCCTTTTCTTTATTAGGAAAGTTCCCCTCCAACTCATCTTTACCCTTCATCCATATGAAACTTTGGGCATCCAATAGGGTACATCCATGAAGTGGTGCATTGCTTTAGTGAGGTCCAATATTTCAATTCCCTCAAGTCGACCTCCACATGATAGAAAACCCAACTCACTTAACTCAACACAGGCCAACTTAAGATCTTGTCACACATCTCAGTCCTCTATCTCGTCACATTTCTTGGTCACCTATATCATCACATGTCTTGGTTTCCCATCTCATCACGTGTTTTTGTTAGTTTCCTTGTGCACATTTTGGTTGGTCTTCTGGTGCATGTCTTGGTTTAGACACCTAGATTTTTCTCATTTCATCGCATGTCGCAACCACGTCTTGGTTCATCACATGCGTCACAACTATGACCATGTCTTACCTTGAGAGGGAGTATATAATCATGTCTTGGCACAAACATGAAGCTTCTAGAAAATGAAATATTAGTTCAAATACATGGGAAGGAGAAAGAATCTAATAAATGGTGTATAAGCACAATGAAATTTTTCCAAAAAAATAATGTGGATATATTAATTTTCGAAATACCTCTAATTAGTAATGTTATGTGGAATTTATGATTGTAGAAAAAAAGTATCTTCCCTAGACCTAGAGTACTGGCCTAGAACAACAGAAAGTAAAGAATATAGAGTTTCCCTTGGAGAAATTGAAGAATGGAAAGAGGCTTACTTGGAATCCATTGCAATCTTTACTTTCCTCCTAACTTGTAAGCTCCAATCATAGCTCTGATTGCTATAGTTACAACTTTCACATATAAGAAAAACAAGACAAGGATTCACAACATCTATGTAGCATAATTCAAATATTCTATTCAATGAATCAATAGGCATTAAAATACATGAATGTAAATGTAAAACAACACATTGAAGAAAATAATATACTCTTTGTATTAACAGAAATAGGATAGAGTTTACAACCAAGAATAGTAGTTGATATTGTAGAGATATCCCTAAGTTTACTTGTCCTTGCTTGTCACAAAGCACACCTCAATGTCACCCTAATGCATGAATATGATGACTCTCTTAGATTCAAGGAAGCAACATGTGGGCATGATCAGTCTCTAAAATCCAACCCTGGTGTTATATATGGAAATAAATTTGTAAGAGAGGGATGATAGTTTATGATTTATCATAATGAGCTTGAGATCCACTTATGATGGGAGAATGAGCTCAAGGGATAAGAGGTGAAGTCTCCAAGGTAGGATAAAATAGGGCTCGAGCTTCTTATCCAAGGTAAATGGTTAAAACAACCCCTTGAAGATTCTAGAAGAGGACGCTTTAGAAATGTTTTCAATTTTCCCAAAATGCTAGAATCAGCGCACCCCCAATAAGGAGAAAGTTATTGTTGAACAGCGTTGGGGAAGAAGGAAGAAACTAATGTTGAACGTGCGTCTCTAAAGGGGCAGGGTGTGTTGGGGCTTAAAAGCATTGATTTTTAGTAGGTAAAGCCAAAAACTCAGTCATTTGGAAAGGTCTTTCTTAAGGATTTGTGTAGGGATGACAACAACATGTTCACAGATGTCAATTGATCCAGTTTGCAAGCCTATTGACTAGATATGACAAAATGGCATATAACAGATTTCCCCCTAAAGCACAAAGTCAGAAATAGTAATTGATAACTGAAGTGATTTACCTTGTGACAAGTTCGGATCAAGAACAATTGGTCAAGACAATCATTTGTTACAATACATTTTCATCATGTTATCTTTTTTGAGGGAGGCATATCCATGCTTAGCACATAAGCTAAAATTACCTGTACAATGATCAAGAATTTTCTCCACTGATGATAGAGAGTAGACCCATGCTTCGATTGTTTTCTGTATGATCATAGACATCATACATTTATAATATTTTATTAATCCCTAAAGCACAGCCCAGATGGATGGAACTAGATCCAAGGTCTTTTATCTTGCTCACTTGATCCTCTAATGTATGAGTCTAACCTTGTGAATAAAGGAACTAGACTTAAACATGGTAGAAAAAATTTGATTACTGACAAATGATGTAAGTCATTAACAGACACGAGAGACACCATCGATGGTGTTAATGGCTCTCAAGGTACAACAGTACAATATGTATAGTGTGAATGAATGAGTTGAATTCAAACACCACATAGAATATTTTGGTCGAAGGCCAATGATGAAAACATGTCCCTGAGAGTGAGTAAACTTACCATTGTTGTAGGAAATCCCCAAGGTACTAAAAGGAGTTTCTAAGTCAACTTCCTAGATAGCGAATTAATTTTGATAGGAAGCGACATGTCGCAGGAGGGCCTTAACGTATCCCCCATCAATGACATGAAACAAGTATCAATATTTGAGATAGAATGATGTTGATGTGGAATTGGTTCAAGAATGGTAGACATGAAATGAAGGCTTGAGAGTATCATAGCATATATAAATTAAATGACTTCTCTTGAACATATTGCAGACACTAAATGGAGTTGGAAGCATTGACCCAAAACCGAAAGTGGAGGCTTTGATATGGTGTGATGAACCAAAAAGACAAGTAGATTTCCCAACCCAATAGCCAAGGAGATGAAGTGGAAGAGTGTCATTTTCAAGGGAAGCTCACTGCTATTAATAGGAGTAGCCTATTTTCCCAATTTTCCCAACCATTTCTAGTTAGTACTTCTTTATTTTTTAACAAACTTGAGGAGGATAACATATGCTTGATTTGTAATTTCATCCTTTGGATGAATCCCTCTAAGTATTTTTAACGAACCCTAAGAAGGAGTGGTCTGGTCTCATCACATTTGACAAGTCCATCATTGTTTGATGCTTTATGAGTCCACTGGCAGTCTTACTCAACTCCTTCTTCATCTTTAAAGAGTTTGAAAAAGGGGAGAAAAAGAAAACTCCAAAGGTTCCTTTTCGTAAATAGTCTCTTAAGTCCAAAAAGGCATAAAAAAATACTCAGGAGAACCTCTTACCCATGTTTGACTAAGGTATTCCTATTTCATAAATAGTCTATCCCATTCAGGAAAAGGGTTAAACTTGTATTCAACAGACATCTTTTCATTTACTTTAACGAGTTCGAAAACACAAGTGCTCAATTTTTTTTTCATGTTTTAGGATTCTAAAAAGAGCTAAAAGAGGGCTCCTCCTGGAGGAACAAGTGGTATAAATGGTAGAAATTGGTTCTGGTCATGATGGAACTGCTCAAAATATACAAATATCAAGAGGTTGGCTAATAATACTACTCATCACAGCAGTTCCTCATGAAAGTGTAAACAACCAAGTGAAAGAGTATAATTGACCAAGCAGATGGTGACGATGGAAGGAGAAAATTGAGGCTCATCTAGCATAAACAAGCTGATAAAAATTTCATTCACAAAGGATAGGATGAGTATGGTTTCATTTTTACACAAGCTTGAAACATGGAAAACTATGCTTGAGATTGGTTTCAATTTTACACTGAAACAAAGAAAAATTATGCTTGAAATACGTTTGCATGCCCCTAGCATAATGACTTGATTCTAGGCACATGCCCCTTAAGCTTCATTTAATTCACCTAAGTAGACTACTGATTACTAACAGGTGGATGGAATGAAGGTTCATTTACGAAATCAAGTGAAAGATTCAACTGGGAATTTATGAGATCTAACCAAATATTCGAATTGGAAGGGATTTGTTTCATTTTTTAATGAGCTTAACACAAGAAAAGAACTATACTCATGACACCTTGTTTCATTTTTTAATGAGATTTACACAAGAAAAGGAACTCTTCTCTGGTGACCTTGTTTCATTTTTTAACAAGCTTGGCATAAGAACATGAACTCTACTCTGGGAACATTGTTATATTAATCATGGCTCCCCAGAGACCATGGATTCCAAGAATCTCCCATTAGATGGGAGAAAACTTTTCTAGAATGGATACATATTAAAGGATCTAGTGGAATGATCAGGCTCTAATTCACCCAATAAATGATTTACCATATCACCTATTGGATCATTAGTAGACGCAGGCATGGAACAAGTTTCCACATATATAATTTGTAGTGGGGAAGATATCACTTGCATATCAGGACAATTTACGTATATCGGTTGATTGGGAGTCAAATTAGGACCAATGAATGAAAGTTGGTCAATGGTCACGATTCTTCCTTCATGTGGGAAACACATCATATGAAAGAGTGAAGAGACAACATCTCCCATTTCATAAACATAGTCACACCGAATGAGTAAATTAAAATCCAAAGGGCCTTGGATACCATAACATCTTTATAGATTGTATTTCCTCCCAAAGTAGTAAGAAACTAAGGAGGGTTCCCTAACGGTTGATTGGTTCCTCTATTAAAGGCCAATAGATTATGGGTAATGGGCATAAGTTGTGGAGAACCAAAATCTTTCCAATTAGTTGAGGACACAAAATTAACAGACATGCCTTCATCTATGACTATGAAAATTATGGGAATATTATAATCATGTACTATGATCTGGAAGGGAACATAAGGAGCAAGATGATATCCTGCCAGTCAACTCCAATCAAAGGAAGTGACCATACTACTTGGAGAGGGTGTGATGGGAATGTGAAAACTACCCCCTTGTGCTATGGGAATGGGATAACTTCTCCCCTGTATCATGGGAATGGGAGGATTGTTCCCCTATGCCATTGGATCGAGAGGATTGCCCCCCAATTGATTGGAATTTGAATAAATGAGAAGAACCTGAGAGGTTTGGAGTTCACTCTCTATGGGAAAGGTGTTAGGTCCCTATAATACTAGTGATGCCCCCATTAATATTGTACTTGTATCGCTTATTAATATTTTTGTGCCCCTATTATCCCCATATTGTTATTAGTGTGCCCCATAGAATCCCTCTATTGTTATTTTTGTGCCTTTATATTATTATTGTTAGATCATCTTGATTATATTGTGACCCCTTAGACACTTATATATAGAAAGGAGGTTTTGTCATTTAAATCATCTAGGAATTGTTCATTTGTGTAATGTAAAGGAGGTTGCCCCCTTGAAGAGGCTTATTTCTAATGTGTTCATCTATCTTTTTTATCTTTTTTTGAGATGGTTTCATAACATTTGCTATCAGAGCTTTGGATTCTAGGGTTTCGCTGCTCCAAATTGGTCATCATGGAATCTTTGCTATGACTTTTTCTATGATGTTTCAGAAGCGAACGAAAAAAATAAAAAATAAAAATAATAATAATATATAATAATAATAATAAAACAAACAAACAAACAAAAACAAAAAACAAAACAAAAAACAAAAAAAAAAGCAAAAACAAAAAAAGAAAAAAGCCCATTTGAGATGAAATCACGTTGAACCTCGGGTCCGAAATTCAGAGCTTTTCGCGCTATATTTCCAGAGATATGATCTGAGGAAGTTGGTCTTTTTGCAGACTCCTAAATTACATTCCAAATAGGTGACCTGGGGAAAATCGTCATAACTTTCTCCCTGAGCATCAAATTGAAATTTTGTAAGAAGGTACAGAAAGAGGACAGGCTGTAGTTTCTTATATATATTTGTTAGAGCAAAAGGTTGAAACAGTGACACGTGGCACTTCATACAATTTCGCTCTTCTGGAAAGGTCTATAATCAGGTCATCTTGGGAGCTTGTGCATAACTCTTCCTTGGGGAATCCAATTTGGATCAGACTGGTGGCATTGGAAAGAGGACATAGAGAGCTACTACAGGTTACAATTTTAGAACTGAATGATCCGAAATTAGAAGGATACATCATATTCAATATTAAGATCCTACAAAGTGAAAAAATATGTGTAGTTTTCTTTAAAATTTTGCATAAGCTTGGTTTGAAAAATTAGTTTGAAGGAATTCAAAGGGCATAGTAAAGCATTATTATCGGTAATTGATGCCCCGAGGAAAGAAAATGCAAACACCTAGTAAGCAACTTGAAAGCTATAGTATGACTCATGAAGAAGAGGAAGAAATGAAACATGATATATCAAAATTACGAGACCAAGTGCAACAAGTGTCACTTGCACAAAAAGTAATAAAATCTAAGATGGATGGTTTAAAGAAAGATGTAGAAGCTAAGATGGATGGTTTAAAGAAAGGTGTAGAAGCTAAGATGGATTGTTTAAAGAAAGGCGTAGAAGCTAAGATGGATGGCATGGAAGCTAGATGAATGGCATGGACGCTAAAATGGATGGCATGGATGATAAGATCGAAGAATTGAAGATAAATATGAATAAGTTGCTAGAATAAATGGTCACTAATGGTGAAGGGGTAGTAAAGGAAACTCATGATGAGAACAAAAGAAATGCTAATCATGATTCCATAGACTTTATTTTGGATCAAAGACCCACCATATTCCAGAAATCGATATGAGGAAGTTTGATGGCAAGGATCCCGCAACATGGATATTACAAATGGAGCAATTTTTCGATCTCAATAATGTGCAAAAGATAGAAAAGGTACGTATTGCAACTTTATATTTGGAACCAAATCAGTTTGTATGGTATCAATGGCTTTGCTCTCATAAACAAATTATCACTTGGGAAATTTTTATAGAAGAATTGACAGCACATTATGAGGATACACAAAGCAACTCTTTTTTTAGCCAATTGATAAGTCTCAAACGAAAGCGTTCAATAATGGAGCACATTGAGTAGTTCCAAAAATTGAACATAAGGGTAAAAAATATTCCAGAGGAGCATAGGATTGATGTGTTCATAGGGAATTTAAAGGATAATATCCAACATGATGTTCGCCTCTGGGAACCTAATTCATTAGAGAAGGCATTCAAGTTAGCAAGAAAAATAGAAAGAAAAATTATGGAAACCAGGAAGCATACCACTCACAACCTTAAATATGGAAGTGTTGTTGCCCCTAGCCTTCCACAACCTATAAGTTTGACACCACAACAATTGGAAGAAAAAAGAGAAAAAGCGCTTTGTTACAGTTGTGATAGAAAATACACTAAAGGTCATAAGTGTGCTGAGAAGAAATTATTGTACATAGATTGTGAAGAGGAAGAAGAAAAGGAGCAAGAAAGGTCAAAAGAAGAGGATGTACTCTAGGAACAAAGACTAGATAAATAAGAAATGAATCTGACCATATCTTTAATGCATTGGCTAGAATTACCACTCCTCAAAACATCAAGATAGAAGGACAAATCAAGAAGAAAAAGGTAATAGTGTTGATTGATTCAGGAAGTACCCACAATTTTATTCATTGTAAGATAGCAAAAGAATTGAATTGATTCCTATATCTAGAACCAGAGTGTCAAGTGATGGTTATGAATGGAGGAACGATAAATTGCTCTAGAAAGTGCCATAATATCAAGCTATCCATGGGAGAATATGTATTGAAATGACCAATGCTTTCCATTCCAATGGGAGGTGTTGATGTTGTACTAAGAGTCCAATGGCTACAATCCTTGGGTACAATAGCTTTTAACGTTCAAAAAATTTTCATGAAATTTTATGCGGAAGGAAAGGAATTTGAATTAATGGTTATTGTAGGGAAACCGGGAAAGATAATAAGCTCTAACAGTATGACAAAGATTCTAAAAAAGGAACAATGAGGTGTAATTGCACAATTATTTTCGCTAGATGTTTCCACATCGAAATCATTTATTGCTCCAGATCTCCAAAAAGCCTTGGAGAATCATTCCAAGGTATTTGAAACTCCGAAAGGTCTCCCACATATTCGTGATCATGATCATGCTATTCATCTGATTCCAGGAAGTATTCCTCCAAACATTAGGCCGCACAGATATCCCTATGCCCAAATTGGTGAAATTTAACGTATGGTTGTAGAAATGCTTGAGGCTAGTATAATTCAACCTAGCCAAAGTTCTTTCTCTGCTCCAATAGTATTGGTGCACAAGAAGGATGGATCATGGCACATGTGTCTCGATTATAGGGAGCTCAACAAGCTCACTATTAAAGATAAGTTTCCCATTCATGTCATTGATGAATTATTGGATGAATTGCATGGATCAATTTACTTCACCAAGTTAGATCTTCGTTCAGGATATCATCAAATTAGAATGAAGACTCAAGACATTCCGAAAATAGCATTTAGAACCCATGAGGGTCACTATGAGTTCTTGGTCATGCCTTTTGGCCTTACCAATGCACCTTCTACATTTCAAGGTTTGATGAACTCCATTTTCAAACCCTTCCTTAGAAAATTTGTATTAGTGTGTTTTGATGATATATTAATCTACAACAAGTCTTGGAAGGATCATGTTGAACATGTTGACATGGTGCTACAACTATTGGAGGAGAAACAATTATAAGCAAAAACATCCAAATGTTTCTTTGGAGTACAAGAGGTGGAATATTTGGGTCATATTGTATCTCATGAAGGAGTTAAGGTAGACCCTAGAAAAATTAAAAACATTAAGGAATGGGAAATCCCCACATCCATAAAGCATTTGCAAGGATTTCTTTAGTTGACAGGGTATTATCGCAAGTTTGCTAAGAATTATGGGAAAACAACAACACCCCTAAAAGCATTGTTGAAGAGAGATGCATTTTCATGGACTCCAAAAGCAACAAAGGCCTTTGAAGATCTTAAAGAGGCAATGTGCCAACCACCAGTCTTAGCTACACCAGAATTCACAAAAACTTTTATTGTGGAATGTGATGCTTTTGGAAATGGAATTGGTGTTGTTTTAATGCAAGATGAAAGACCCATTGCTTTCGAAAGTCATCCAATCAAGGGAAAGTATTTGGACAAATCTATTTATGAGAAGGAAATATTGGCAATACTACATGCACTTAAGAAATGGTGACCTTACCTAATGGGAAGACACTTCAAAGTAAAAACGAATCATGACAGCCTTAAATACGTTTTAGAAAAAATATTATCCTCTGAAGAACAACAAAAATGGGTCACAAAGATGTTGGGTTATGACTTTGAAATCATATACAAAAAAGGGAAGCAAAATGTTGTGGCGGATGCACTCTTAAGAAAGGATGAGGATGTGAAAGCATTGTTGTGTGCCATTTCTATTATCCAACCAGATTGGATAAACGAAGCAAGGGAGAAATGGAAGAATGACGAAGAAGTGTGGGAACTTATTCGAAAGTTACAACAAGATTCCAATACATCTGATACATTTAGCTGGAAAAATGATTCATTATGGTACAAAGATCACTTATACCTCT
>APFE030065358.1:0-28945 GCA_000404065.3 Pinus taeda | reverse complement strand
AAGCCAGTACAGTTTCCATGGAATTTATGGAAACAATTCAAAAGCTACATGGAAATCCAAAGATTATTGTATGTGACAGAGATCCCATTTTCACTGGAAATTTTTGGACAGAATTATTTTCTTGTCTTGGTACTAAGTTAGCTCATAGCTCATCTTATCATCCTCAATATGATGGGAAAACTGAGATATAAACAAATGTTCGGAAGGATATCTTCGTTACTTTGTATCTAATAAAAATACACAATGGGTCAAATGGTTGCCTCTGGCTGAATGGTGGTATAACACTTCCTTCCATACAGCAACAAAAATTACCCCATTTATGGCACTTTATGGGTATCAACCACCATCCATCACATCATATTTAAGAGAAAATTTTAAGGTTCAGGAAGTGGAACATCACATCGAACATCAACAACAAGTCCTCAAACTCTTAAAGGATAACCTCATGTTGGCACAAAATAGAATGAAACAACAGGCAGATCAACATCCCAGTGAAAGAAGTTTTGATGTAGGTGATTGGGTATTCCTACGGCTACAACCATATAAGCAGATGTCCCTCAAGCAAGTTAAGAAGGACAATAAATTATCACCAAAGTATTACGGTCCGTACAAGGTGTTGCAAAAGAGTGGTACTATGGCATACAAATTGGAGCTTCCTGCAGCTTCTTGAGTGCACCTAGTTTTCCATGTTTCATGTATAAAGAAGGTTATAGGCCACAAGCTCCCAGTTCAAACAATATTGCAAAAACTTGATGAAGAAGGAAAAATTATATTGGAACTGGAAGTAGTCATAGAAACAAGAACTTGACAACTACGAAATAGATCCATTTCAGAGTATCTCATCAAGTGGAAGAACTTATCCATTGAAGATTCCATGTGGGAGGATGAGAATTTTATACAGAAGCATCTAGAACTACTCAAGCATTGAGGACAACACTTTTTTGAAGGAGAGGGGCATGTTAGGTCCCTATAATACTAGTGATGTCCCCATTAATATTGTAGTTGTATCCCTTATTAATATTGTTGTGCCCCTATTGTCCCCATATTGTTATTATTGTGCCCCATAGAATCGCTCTATTGTTATTTTTGTGCCTTTATTTTATTATTGTTAGGTCAGCTTGGTTATATTGTGACCCCTTAGACTCTTATATATAGAAAGGAGGTTTTTTCATTTGAATCATCCAAGAATTGTTCATTTGTGTAATGTAAAGGAGGTTGCCCCCTCGAAGAGGCTTATTTCTAAGGCGTTCATCTATCTTTTCTATCTTTTTGTGAGTTGGTTTCATAACAAAAGGTACTACCAACTAAAGGAGGAATCAAGTCAACTGTTTTCCCAACCGATGGTTAGTCGAGAATGGGCTCATGGGATTCATGTTCAGAGAGAGTGGGAATGAATTGAGATGGATTGTGATCATTCACTTCATCAACTAGTGGAGGCTTGGGAGAAAGCTTTCAATAACTAGCCAGAAGACGAGATTGAGAAGCTATAAGGTTTTCCAACACTTTTGAGGCCTCATCCATATAAGGAAAAAGGTAAATAGGACAATTCCCTTCACTTAAACTATAGGGAAATTAAATTTACTCTTTTTTGCATGACCCTTATGAACACTAATTGATGTTTTTTCAGCAACATGATCTCCAAAAGTTAACGAAAAGGGCTGATGTGAGCCCGTGGAAGACACTTCTAATACATGTGGAATACAAAGGAAGCCTCTAAGAAGGTTGTCACCCATAATATTCCTAGGGAATATTTACAGTAAATAACAAAGCAAACATAGACATAAAAACCATGAAAATAAAACACATGAATCAATCCATTGAATTGCACCAAAAACTACTTTGTTGAGCCATTTTATTATAATATGAAGAGGGTACAATGAGGTATCGGAAAGAGTGCACATGGGCTTGATCAAGGAAAGCTAGCTAAGCCCAAATGAATAATCATAAGTCCCTCCCAAATCTTATGTGGCTCTCTCCTAGCCCTGTGGTGAAACTATCAAGAAATATGTTGCTGGTTGTGAAGAACTGTTGTTAGGGCCTCCTTCGGTGCTTAGAAAATTCTAGGAAATTAACCTCGTGCTCTCCACCAAAAACCTACGAAGGAATTGGCCAGATGTTGACCTCAGAAATTTGTCCCAAATTTCCCCTAGCTCCTCTTGTTGTTGGCTGAGTTGGGACCCATGTTTGACCCCTCAAATCTACCCAAACAATTCTGCAATTTTAGATATGAGATCCTTGTCAAAAACCTAGAAAAAATCCATAAAGGGTTTCCCTTGGTTCCAAACATCAAAATTTGACCCTCCATAGCTTGAACCTCCACCAAATTTGAATTATGTTACTATGGTTTCTCCTATCAATCTCTGCTCTCCAAACTACAACAATCCTCCTCCAATGGCCCTCTAAATGAAATCCCAGTAGCTGAGCTCCTAAATCCTTCTCTCAAGCCTCACCATAATTAGTGCCACCAATGACTGTGTAGTCCTAGGACAAGTCTACACAGGCCCAGCCAAAGAAATTTGTCTTGCTGAGAACGGCACTCTCAACTCCCATAAATTCTCTTCCTTCACTTGCAATTTGGACAAGAAATTGCCCAGTAATTGTATAGCCTCTAATTTCAGTACCCCACTTGACCCAGGAACTATGTGGTTCTTCTTTTGCATCTAAGCTCAAGCTAAGGCAAGTCATACCACCTGAGACTGGTCCCCCAAGTCTCCACAAATTCGTGACAATACCTCCCTAGTGTGGCACTCATGGTCCACCGAAGAAGAGGGTGATATTTCCCCTTGGAAACCTCTAGTGCTAAAAAGTACTTGTGACTCGGCTGAACAGCTAGAGAAACAATGTGTAAATGTCAAATTATCAAATGGTGCCCAATGCTGCCTTCAACCCTCTATTTATAATTATTGCCTCACCTTTCCTTGTGAGTCCCTTATCCAAATATTTTGACCTCCTTTCCACAAAATCAATTTTTCCTCCAAGGGGTGCGTATTCCATGAGGGTTGGCCCCCATATTCCACTAATATTGAAATTTTCGATTTCTCCTAAGTCTCATGTGCCAAAAATGTCTCCAATGCTCAGATTACAAAAATTTTCTATGCTTAGAACTTCCCCAATAAACTTAGTTAATCATGTTAGCTAAAAAATCAAAATTGGGGGTATCAGAGTCCTCCCTGCCAAAAATTGCTTGTCCACAAGCAATGCCTGAACAAGCATGCTCTTTGGTTGTTGATCCCCACTATTACTACAAAATATTACAAGGTCCCACATGTGCCATTGAATCGTCCTCGACCTCTACACTATCCTTTCATGAAGGAATCCCTCAATACCAGGATCCCAACCCATCCTATCCAACATGAAGCTCCCCTTGCTCCATTCACTACCATGCCAGGTATAAGTTGCAAAATCCCTCCACATACCATCAATGAGTAGGGAATCATGATAATGTGGCACCATGTCCAACCCCTCACGAAGCGGCCCTACCAAGTAGTCCATCTCATACACTCTAAGAGTAAACTCTTGAAGGTACCACCAAATCCCTATGGAGATAAAGTATCGCACAGATGAGCTTCTCCAAATATCATCCTAGTGACCAACCTTCCATGCTAATGAATTTTTCGGTGCCATCAATGACTCATTAAGGCCCAACGCAATATCTAAAAATCTCCCCATGTAGTAGCCATCTCATCCCTATAGGTCATTGAGCTGTGAAGTATTGTTTTGCTCGAGTCCCTTGCTAGTCTCAGAAGGGTGCCACCACGGTGGTGATGTGCCACTCTGACTATGACATACTCCCCATTGTGACTAGACTGTACCCTCCTCTCTTGGGACCTGATGGAGACAAATCTGTGAAGGTCAATCTCATCCTTCCCAGGCATCTCCATGATGTCAATGTCTACCCATCCACTCTCAATCTTGGTCTTGAGAAACAACAAGATAAATCTTCCTCACCATATAGTGGAGGTCTCAGTGATGCCCCATATGTAAAATCTAAGGTGAACTAGATCAACCTCTACCATGTCTATGATCATCACAAATTGGAGTGACCTGTCAACTGACTGAATACTTGGATCCCATAACAAGATCCACTATGACATAGTCCTGATGACTGTTGGAACCCTTATGTTCCATATCTTTGATCCGTGTAGGTAATCAATGTATAGATTCTACAAGTCATGAATCAACCAGGTGAACTCAAAATTTCCTTATGCATGGCATGCCACATTGTGAAATATGTGATCTTGCCTCCTGAAAGTGCACCTTGATACTACTTAGAGTCCAAACATTTGCCTATAGATGAGGTCTATCATCCACTACACCTCATGCTCATATAATGCCTCATACTATCTAGCTGAAAGTGCATCATGCAGATCCATCACAATCATCCCCCCAAGTGTTACCCCAGGGGTGGAATATATGCTACCTTGGTTGTAAATCATGCCATCACTAATCCTATATTTGTCGGTTTTTGCACCCAACAAATGTCTCAACTGGAGAGCCTCCCTCCAGCCCATGACACATTGTGTCTCATCCATCTGCCTAGGGTGAGCCTCCCATGTCCTTATGCCTGTACTGAGAGCTTCAAAGTGAAACAACCAAATTCCCTGCAACTGTAAGCAATACTAGAGTGTGATAGGTGGGTAAGTCCCCAAGGGTATGACCAAGAGTCTGTTAGGATATTGAAGAGTAACCCTATGGACATCCCTCCCTTCACCTCAGATCTGTTGATAAGCCAATCAAAGATTTGTCTCCAGTGAACATGTTGTCCCTAGATTCTCAATGACATCCCCATCGGTCCAAGGTGAGCTGCTCCTAATGGTAAATATAACGTCCATGCCCATAAGTCTCCTTAGAGGCAACACTCCAAGAGCACATTTTTTCACACCATATGTCACTTCATACCACCAAGTATCCCTGTACTCAATGTGATGTGAGTTGCTCCTCCTACTCCACAACACAATCCAGCACACTACAACACACCACAATGCACGTCCATGTCCGCCAGCCAACCACTGCTCAACATTGGATGCTACTACGCATACGTGGGTGTCATGGCCTAAAGTTGTGATAGTACTTTCCAGACTACACCTGACTGACATCATCACCTCTATAGTCACATCACCAAGTCCTCTAATGAATGGATCTCCATAATCTCAGATAAGTGTATCTCCCCTCCTAATCCTCCCTAAGAGATCTAACATGTGAATCTCCCAATGTACCTCTGGGGGTGTCCATAAGGTGTTGCCCCTCGGCAACCATTATGCCCCATATATATATGGGAAATCCTCCTCTCCATACAAGGAACTATCTGATGGCTTGTTGATGCCACTAGCTCTGACAACTTTCTCCTAAGGTACACTGGCAATCCTATGCCCCCACACACAACCAGCATGCTAAGAAAACTCATGGAGTCTTCCTGCCCCTCTTTCACCTTGGCTTGTCATGGGTGTTTCCCAAAACTCTGATGGGAAGATGAAAATGGGGGTGATTCCATTCATTGGATCCACCATTTTGCTACTACCCTAATTGACCCAATCCATGGAGTGTTGGGGAGTCCCACTTGGGTCCTAACGATGATCCAACCCTCGATCCCCTCTAGAAAACTAGGACCCCTGCAAAACTATTCTCTCGACCATGGATGTATCCAAAAACATAGTTAACCCTATCAGGTACCAACTAAATAAATTGTGCCACCCAACACCATGAAAGGTATCAAATGAAAGTCTCCCCAAATATGTAACAAGTCCATCATGTGAGTGTTACACCCTGTGCAACTCATGTCGCCTTCTCTCACTAGCCTAGTCAACATATACAATCTGTCTTTGTAACTTAGGCACTCTCCCTCCAACGTGCATAGGTAGCCTAATAGTAATGCAAGCCCCATCTATCTAAGCCTGAAGAGAGCTACTGAATGGAAGTACTGCAACTCTTCTAGCTTCATGTACATCTATCTAATCCACATTGATGGCAGACCCAAAAGATGGTTGCCCATCCTCCTCCATCATGGACTCAACCAGAGTCTCGAGCTTCCCCACCATAGATACCTCCTCAAGCATAGCATCCTGATCTATCTCATGCTTCTCAAGGTGCTCTCTAGGTTTTTGTATGTAGCTATCTTCTGGGAACTCTGTCACAGATCTGGGTACCTATGTGCCTACTGGTACCCCATGAATGGATGGTCCCATGGGTGTGTGTCCAACTGTCTCCACTAATGTGTCAATCAAGTCTACTAAAGGAAACTCCCATAAGGGTGGCTCCTATGTCATGCTATGTGTATCTACGTGCTCCTCACAACCCTGCGTGGCCTCAGTCTCATGTTCAACATCCTCATTAGTCTCCTGATGTCTGAAACTAGGTCTCCACTAGAAAAATCAACTTCAAGTCTCATCCTCTAACTGCCCACCTCTACATGACAGACCAACACTTGAACTATACTTCTCCTTCTCTTGTTCATACAAGGAATGAGGCATGGTAGGATGGTCATACTGACCATACATGTGGGTGTTGTACTGCTGGGATGTGTGTGTATGTACATGGCTTCTATGTTGGTTATGTATTAGTCATTGCATCCCCTCTAGAATCTATTAGTTTTGCCTCACCAATTGTTGGCTCTGCCTCATCAACTAATCCATGATCTTGCTAGCCTCCCCACAACTTGCCAAGATCATGCTCTGATACCACTGTAATATTCCTAGGGAATATTTACAGTAAATAACAAAGCAAACATACACAAACCATGAAAATCAAACACATGAATTAGTCCATGAAATTGCACCAAAAATGGATTTGTTGAGCCATTTTTATTATAATATGAAGAGGTTACAATGAGCTACTGGAAAGAGTGCACCTGAGCTTGCTCAAGGTAAGATAGCTAAGCCCAAAAGAATAATAAGAAGTCCCTCCCAAATTTTACGCGGCTCTCTTCTGACTCTATGCTAAAATTGTCAATAAATATGTTGTTGGCTATGAAGAACTACTACTAGGGCCTCTTCCGGTGCTTAGAACATTCCAGGAAATTAACCTCGCACTCTAGACCAAAATCCCACAAAGGAATTGGCCAAATGTTGACCTCGGAATTTCAGCCCAAATTTCCCCTAGCTCTTCTTATTGTTGGATGAGTTCGGACCCCTGTTTGACCCCTCAAATCTACCTAGAAAATTTTTCAAGTTTAGATATGAGATCCTTGTCAAAAACCCAGGAAAACCTAGAAAGCGTTTCCCTTGGTTCCAAACTTCAAAATTTTACCCTTCACAGCTTGGCCCTCCACCAAATTCGAATTTTATTAGTATGGATGCTCCTATCAATATTTGCTGTCCAAAATACAACAATCCTCCTCTAATGGCCCTCCAAATGAAATCCCAATAGCTCAGCTCCTAAATCCTTATGTCAAGCCTCCCCACAATCAGCTCCACCATTGACTGTACAGTTCTGGGACAAGCCTACGCAGGCCCAACCAAAGAAATATTTCTTGTTGAGAAGGGTACTCTCAACTCCCATAAATTCTCTTCCTTTTGCTGCAATTTGGACAATAAATTGCCCAGTAATGATATAGCCTCTAATTTCAGTACCCCACTTCACCCAAGAACAACGTGGTTCTTCTTCTGCTTCCACGCTGAAGTTAAGGCAAGTCATACCACCTGAGACTGGTCCCACAAGTCTCAACAAAGTCATGACAATACCTCCCTAGTTTGGCTCTCGTGGTCCACCGAAGAAGAGGGTGATATTTCCCCTTGGAAACCTCTGGTGCTAAATAGCACTTGTGACTTAGCTGAACAGCTAGAGCAACAATGTGTAAATGTCAAATTATCAAAAGGTGCCCAATGTTGCCTTCAACCCTCTATTTATAATGGTTGCCTCACCTTTCCTTATGGGTCCCTCATCGAATTATTTTGATCTCCTTTCCACAAAATAGATTTTTCCTCCAAGGGGTGCATATTCCATGAGGGGTGGCCCCCATATTCCACTAATATTGAAGTTTTTGATTTCTCCTAAGTCCCGTGTACCAAAAATGTTCCACTGCTTAGATTACAAAATTTTTATATTCTTAGTACTTCCCCAATAAACTTAGTTAATCTTGTTAAATAAAAAATCAAAATTGGGGATATCACATCACCCTTACATAGCTTGCAAGGGAATTACACCTTGTGGGGTTGATTGGAAGTTTTCTCCATATGTGTTGCATGCATAGCAATGGTTGCTTGGTTTGCCCTTGTTTATTTTTCTTCTTCTTCTTCATGATTTTCTTCTTATTCTTAGCCTCCTAGTTACTAGAATCAAGAGTCTCAACAGGTGAGGAGAAAGAAAAGGATGAATAAACAACAGGTGAAAAATTCAAAGGGCCAACTTTAGGATCAACTTGGGGTTGATGTTGTTCAGGTGGAGGAGAGCTTGGTTGAGAAGCATTTTGGACATGCGGAACCATAGGGGTCAAAAACAACCAAATTGGAAAACCAATGGTAAATATAGGAAGGGACAACGTTGCCATATAAGGAGCACCAATATTTCCAAAAGGAGGAAAAGGACTAGGATTCCCTTTAGAGGGGTTTTCTTTACTGGTAGACTCAGGAACTGTTGCCATTAGTCTCAACCTAAGATCCAGAAAGGAATTGTTCCATGGGGAGGATGTTGCTTCACGATCAATTAATTGATTTTAGAAATTAAAGACACAAAATAAAGATAAAAAGGGGTAAAATAGGCAAAAAGGATGACCAAGTCACCGTGAATTGCAATTTACCGCCTTGGAGAACCAAATATTTACGTATAGGAAGGAAATATCCGTGAATGTTGTGTTCAGTGTATCATAGTATACAAGGTGGCCAACTAGGTTACCTAAGGTGAGGATAGCAACCTATTGTGGTGACATCCAAAATATACCTAGAGGTACGTGGAAGCACAGTCCATAGTAGTGTTGTCTAATATGTAATCGTTTGATGAGAGTGTTCCCTTATACTTATCATGTTTGGAGCACCATCTAATATACCCTAAGGTATGTGGAGAAAGGTCCAATACACTTACATATGTGGAATGGGATATCACCCGCAAATGCAACGTTGGAAAAAAATGACAACTCTTACGTTTAAATACGTCTCTAGCCTAGACCTCTATGTGTGGCATTAAGTTTCAAATGCTCAATAGGTTAATTGAGTGAATTTTAGAGTTTATATTAAATTATGTTTCGATTTCGAGGCTCAAATATTGATGTCACCTTGACACACCTATGTTGCAACTAATATGACAAAAATAACTCTTTTCATTTTTATTTTAACAATGAAAGGCCTAAGTAAATAGGGGAAGAAGAAATCAATCAAAAATGCAACAAATAGGTGATGTAACAATCAAATTCCTCAACTTCACTATTCCAATCAAATTCAAAGCCCTATATGCAATGCAAATAATTGTTTTTCTTTTCTTTTCTTTTAGTTTTCAAATGCAAAGAAACAGAATAATGCAACTTGATTGTTAACGAGAAGAAACCATGTAGACTTTAATTATAATGTAAAAGTTACTTTTCAAATTCAACAAACAATCTAGGAATACAAACCCTAATTGACAAGAATAAAGAAGGAATGAAACAAAAATTTATCAAAAAGATGATGACAATCAGAAGTGATTAACACTCATATTTTGCAAAAATTAAAGAAAAAACACTCAAAAAAATTTAAGAAACTGAAGCAAACATTTGATTAATGACCAAAGGAAAATTCACTAAATTTCACACAAAATCAAGTGTTGTATTTCCTTTAGAGAGACAAGGACACACTCAAAGACACAAGGAAAACTTGTTGGACAAAAGAAAATCAAATTTCAAGGCAAAGGAATGCAATTTTTTGCATCTTACAAGAATCAACACAAATGCATAACATGTACTAGTGTTCTGCCACACAGGTGCAGAGAAAGAAGGAGTGCATTGAAGTGCTCTATCTTCGAATCAAGTGATGCATTTAGGAAGATTTGACCAAATCAAGGCACAAAAAACCAAGCAAGCTCAGAGAAGGTGTTGTCCTAGGGTCAATTAAAGTCAGTTTAACAGGTGAAATTTGTGCTAAGGTCAAGGAAACCACTAAGGGAAGAAATTGATCCCTAATGTAGTCACCAAATTGTTATGTGGAATTTACGATTACAGACAAAAGTATCTTCCCTAGACCTAGTGGACTAGTCTAGAATAACATAAGGAAAAGAATATATAGTTTCCCTTATAGAAATTGAAGAATGGAAAGAGACTTATCTGGAATCCGTCGCAAGATTTACTTTCCTCCCAACTTGTAAGCTCCAACCATAGCTCTAATTGCTATAATTATAACATGCATATACAACCAAGACAAGCCAAGGATCCACAAAACCTATGTAGCATAATTCAATTATTCTATTCAATGAATCAGAAAGGCATTGAAATACATGCATGTAAATTTAACACAACACATATAAGAAAACAATACACTTTTGTATTAATAGAAACATAAGAAATTCTACAACCAAGAATAGTAGTTGATCTTCTAGATATCTCCCCAAGTTGGTGTGTCTTTCCTTGTCACAAAAGACACGTTAATGTCATCCTAATGCATGAAGATGATGACTCTCTTATATTCAAGGCAGAAGCATGAGCGTATGATCAATCTCCAAAATCCAACCCTGATGTTGAATATGGAAGTAAATCTATAGGAAAGGGATGGTAGTTTATGATTTATCATAATGAGATTGAGATCCACTTATGATGGGAGGATGAGCTTAAGGGATAAGAGGTGAAGTCTCCAAGGTGGGATCAAATAGGATTTGAGCTTCTTATCTAAGGTAAATAGTTAAAACAACCCCTGGAAGCTTATAGAAGAGGAAGCTTCGGAAATATTTTTAATTTTCCTGAATTTCTAGAATCAGTGCACCCCTAGCAACGAGCAAGTTGCTTGTAACCAGCACTGGTGTAGAAGGAAGAATTCAACGTTGAACATAGGTCTCTAAAGCGACAGGGTGCATTGGGGCTTAAAAGCACTAATTTTTTAGTAGTTAAACCCAAAAAATTAGTCATTGGAAAGGCCATGCTTAGGGATTTTTGTAGGGAGGACGACAACATGTTCATAGATTTCGATTGATCTAGTTTGTGGTACTATTGACCAGATGCGACAGAATGTCCTATATCAAGTAAGATTGAAACAAGTTTGAGTAACATGAGGGAAAACATAAATTATTTGATCAAATGGCCTAGCGATTGGATAAAGGTTGAAATCAAACCTTTGCATAATGAGGGTTGGATGGGAACAATAACAGCTAATGAAATGATCATTGTATTCATGCCACTTGGTAGTCAACAAGAAAACGAGACAACTAGCAGGAAAATATGGTTGGTTGAAATGGATTGCACCAGTAGAATAAGAGGGTGGGAACAACGAAAACTATGTGATCCTAGAAAAGTGAAGACAAAAACAAAACAATTGGGACAACCATGTGGACATCAAAATCACAAAGTTTGATCCTAGAGGATGTAGCAATCAAAAGCACATGACTAGGAGGTCATGAAATTTTTCAACCTGGGGAGTCTGATGCAGGAGCATCAATCCAAGGAAACCCATTTTTTATTAGACCCGAGGGGTCATCAAATATCCAAAGGGAAAGGCATTTCCCTCTACTAAATTTTGGAAAAAAAAAATAGGCAATTTAATGTAATTGCAAGTGTCCAAACTCTAGAATAATTTGGGTTGTTAGGTTGTTTTAGCGAGACATTATTGTGACCAAGTGGGTCTTTGTAAAAATAATAAGTGTCAGATTGAGTGGTAGTAGTTTGGGATGAATGTCCAATTTATATTTGTTCTATCAGGATATTTTCTAGCTAGTAAAAAGATACACATGTATGTATAGTTGGGTATCAAAAGAGAGAATAGGGGGATTAGAGAAAAAATAGCTCAAGAGGAGAGCTCAAGAAAGTTAGGGAGAGGTAGCTTGAGAAGGATTATTAAACCCTTGTAGTTGCACAACAAATCCTATAATATTAATCAGGATGTGGAATCATCTAATGCATAACTATCCACATTTTCTATAAGATGAATGAAATGCATATTAAAAGCTTCAAATTTTGGAATTAAACTTTATAACTCTTCTAAGAGAAAATTACAAACCAGTGGGAAAACCTAGAACCAAATATAGGCAAGCCATACATTGTGACCTCGATGGGATTGATTCTTGCATTAAGTCTAATAAAATATATTCCTAATATGAGTGGTGATTTCTTATAGTCAATTTAGGCTTAGCTTTTTGGGTCAGAATGAGGGGAAGTACCTTTAAGCTTTAATTTATTAAGTGGGAAGCAAGGAAAACTTATTTAATCATATAAGACTTTAGACATAAACAAAATGTGTATGATGTGCTTATTGCCATAACACACAAACAATTACAAGTGCTCATGGAAGTAATTCCCATATATCAGCACCAGATTTTTCAAGTGAGAATATAAAGTGTTATTTTTATAAACACATTCATTTGACAAATTCATTGGAATATGGCGATTAAAACAACGATTTCTTGCAACTCAAATTTGAAAATTTCATAGTCTTAATCTTAATTAGGAATACAACTTTCCATTTAGTTGTTGGAAATATCATGAGAGAGAGAGAGAAGGGAAGAGAATCGAGTAGGAGCAACAAAACAGTGAAGGAGCCTAGTAGGGAGAGAAGGAAATGCAATGATGTTATTTTTTGGTTGGCAAGGTTGGTAGGAAAAAATCTTTCCTAGGTGAGGAACAATGGCCTCTTGATTCCCTATATAGCCAGAGGGTGGAGATGGTCTTTCTTTGGAGTCCCTTGGTAGTTGGGTTGGAGGGTTGTTCCTTAGACTCTTGAAAGGAGGATCTCTGAAAACTTCCTCGTTGTGTTTTTATATTATGGACGGTAGAATCCCAAGGTTGGTGGAACCATTTTATTGTTGTTTTGAAAGGATGGAGACTTTTTCTCTGGACTCCTTTGACCTTCTTAGGTGGAGGTAGTAAGCCTCTAGATTCCTTGTGTGTATTGGTTGGCTACCATGGAACAACTAGAGAGTGGAGGCAATTGGCCTCTAAATTTCCTGTACTTTGGTTAACTACTAGGTGGTTGGTGGGTGGAGAAAGGGGGACCTCTAGATTTGTTGTTTCAATTGGCAGTTGGTTTATTAATCCTTTGAGAAAATCCTCTTAGTCTTTTGAATCTAGCTTGGGGGTGACAACTGCATGTGAGGACTGATTGTAGTTGTCTATGGTTGGGTGGAGAGTCCTTGTCCTAAACTCAATTTCCTCGACTCCAATTTTCAATTTAAGATAATTCCCTAAACATGTAATCTATGTTATTAAATGTATGGTCATATTTATGGACTATTAATTTTGATTTGCATTGATTGCTTGAACAAGGCATGGTTTACAAATGTAAATTAAAAATAATCATATTATGTTTAAATGGGTCCATGTGACTGATATTTTGATTTAATTGTTAGTATGCAGGGAGGTATATATATTAATATCAATGTTGTGGACACTGAGTGTATTTAAATATGCAAGCAATGTGAGTAAGAATTGGGGAGGGAATTTTAGACCTTTTTTTTTTATTAAAACATTTAACTTAATTGTTAAGCTGAAGTAATGCAAATTATGTGCATAGTGGGTCTGTGGAGGAAACCTGCATAAGTCTCTCGGTACCACCTAAAATTGTGAGCATGATCAACATTCTGAGATGGATAAATCTCATTATAATGAATATAAAAACACAAATAATTCAGATACCCTTGACTGTGTGTGGTCAAGCTAGGCATAATCCCCATAATCCTTGATAATGGCACCATACATCTCAGTTAGCCTTCAAAAAATCTTGTGAAAGACTTCCATAAGGTCAAGGCTAAAGAATAATGGAGGAGAAGTGTCAGAATGATGGGACCGAGATGACGTGTTTTGAAGGTTCCATCCCTAAGGTACAAAAGAGGAGAATTCATGGAGAGCACCAAGAGGATATGATGGGGATGACATGTCCCTAAGGTTCCACCTCAGAGGCACAAAAGAGGGGAAGTCAAGCAGAGCGCTAAGATGACAGGACTGGTATGATGCGTCCAAAAGGTTCCATCCCCAAGGTAAAAAAGAGGAAAAGTCAATGAGAATGTCGACGAGACAAGATCGGGATGACGTGTTCTACAGGCACAAAGGGGAGATAGTAAGGAGGATCGCCAGGGTGGTAGGTTTGGGATGGTGTGGCGGGCTAGTACCATGGGATAGGTTAGAGAGATGGAACTGTCAGGTGCCATGTTGGAGTTGAGCTAGAGATTAATGGCAGTGCAGAGCTAATGGTCATCATGCACATGTCAGCAAAAACACATAAGAATTTTTGGAAAACCTAATACCACCTTCTTTGACACCTCCTGTACTCATTTTGAAAAAGGTGATGAAGGGTGTCAAAGTTGATCCTAATTATAGATTTAGACATGGGTGATTTTTCTAAACCACTTTGTGTTCCACCCCTGCCCTTATTAACAACCATGCATGTTGAATTGTTAGAATATGCTTGATCTAAAGTGAAAAGCATCATGGCCTTTAATTGTCAAAAGTTTTGCAAGAGGTGTAACCATGGTGGGGTTTGGTCAGCAACGATGGACCACTACATAGAAATCAACGGTGGAGATTCATCACCCTGAGAACTATGGTATGCAAAAGGCCCATCATAAATGGGCAACGTGGCATCTAATAGGCCGACGTAAATTCCTGCCAATAGAGTGGTAATGGATATATCTATCTATCTATCTATCTATCTATCTATCTATCTATCTATATATATATAGAATGTGGCAGAACCATTCATAAATAATTAAAATGAAGTGAATAAGCTTTGATCCATTATGCCTAGGTGTAAATGGAGGAGCCATAAACTTAATTAAATCAATTCAAATCCTCGAAAAGGAAGAGGAATATAGGAGACAAAAAAAATACCACTCTTCTAACAACACAAGAGGAATTGGATTAGTAGTAACCACCCTAGTTGGGTAAATGGGGTGTTTTTACAGGTGGTATCACAGTATCTAGTTTATCACTTGGGTTGGATGGGCTCTATCACAAGAAAATGAGGACGTAATTCCCTCAAGAGAAGTTCACATCAATTTTTAGAAAATTAAATGAAAAATTGTTTAGGTGTTAAAAGTTAGTCTATAAATGATTGATTGTAGCCTAGTACTAATGGTTGGTGTTTCTTGTTATATGATTGATGCCTAGGAAATATTGAATATAATGGGCATACTAACATGCTTTTTTTGTCATAAAAAGATTGCCATGGCAGCTCCATGAATGCAAGGTTCATGATCATAATTGTGCTTATTTATTTACCACATGAAGTATCTAACAATGTGTGTGATTGATAGCTCATCATAAGAAGCATACTACAGATAAAAAATCATAAATGAGGACCAGAATGGTGTAGTATAGTTCTGATCAATCACATCGTGGAAGTGTAGAGTTCAAGGCCAATGAAGCAGAAATATCAGTTGACCAGGGGGGAGGGGATGACTCTCCAGATTGGATGGATACTCTAAGAATCCTAAGGGCTTAAGTTAGAAGCTTCAAGGAAAAAAATTGGAGACTGGTGAGAGCTCAAGAGAGACAAGATGAGATAAATGTATTCATTTTACAAAGTATTTCATATTTACAGAGACAGAGGCAACCTGAGATGAGGGCTAGTCATAGAAACAAGAGGAGCCCTTAGGAGTAAGAAAAGAAAACAAATGGAGCATATGGTAGTAGGTCTAGAAAGAGGCATAAGCATGAAAGTGAGGATACTATGTATGGAAATGCATCATTGATCACCCCAAGGAGAAGAACCGACACTTATGTGCATCATTCTAGTAGGCCATCTAGTTCTACTACCTGGAGGCACCACCATCATTCTCATCATCACCATCATCATCATCAGGGAGGAAGGAACATGATTACATAAATAAGGAATTCCATAAATCCAAGACACCCACATTTGATGGGGATATGAAGAGGTGGGAATAAGGAGAAGCTCGGTGTCTTGGCATGAAGAAATGTTTCATAATTCATGACTATTATGAAAATATGAAAGCTAAGATTGCCACCTACAGCTTGAAGGGAAAAGCAGATATATGCTGTGAAGATTTGAAAACTTTTGAGAGTTATTTTCAAGGGAGAATTGACTTGGGATGAATTTGAAAAATATCTTCAGAGACCAATATTTGTCTGAGCGCTACAATGATGACAAAGAAAAATAGTTCTATGAACTTAAGATGGGGCGAATGATAGATGATGAGTATGTCACTAAGTTCCTGGAACTATTGAGGTATGTGCCATATCTCAGGGATGAGAAGGAAAAGATTCAAACATTCATCATTGGGATTCCTATGACATTCAAAGACAGAATTGAGTTGTTGGAACCCCAAACTCTAAAGGATTCCATTACGAAGTTGAAACACTATTATGAGCAAGCAAAAAGAAAACCAAAAATTAAGAGTGACTCGAACACAAAGAATAGCACTAGAAATAAGAAGAATTAGACCAAGCAAAATTTAGAAATGAGGGAAGGTAAATATCTATCCCATGCAAATCTATTTCAATAGGGAGCTAATATTGTTGTTGAGAGAAACATGCAACAACGAACTTCAAAGCAGGGAATGTTTGAAGGTATAGAGAAATTAAAGTGCTGGTCACTGGAAAAGGTACTTTCCACACCAAAAACATGTTGGACCAAATATTTATAGCGTCTAGGAGGCTCTCACAATGGGTGATATAGCTCAGAGTTTGCCCATAATTTATGCAGTTGTAGAAAATCACCAAGCAGACCACCAGGAACACATCATTGAGTTAGAAGATAAGTTATGCAATCAAATTGTTTCTATTCTAATTGATCTTGGTTCTAACTACAGCTATATCAAACCATATCTTGTTGAAAAATGCAATTTGGTTAAGGAATTGTATGAAGAACCATGGTTGGTTCATTTGGAAAATGGAACAAAAGGAAAGATTAATCATTGGATGAGATATCGTGAATTTGAGCTCAGTGGCATGCCCACAATAGCACATTTTAATTTATTGCTATTCGATGAATAGAACATATTATTTGGAATGGATTGGTTGTACTTGCACATGACCAAAGTGGAAAATTTTGAAAATCAAATTGAATGCTTAGATAAACAAGGAGAAATAATAGTTTTATAGGGCAAGAAAATGCCTACCTCAGTGAGGTTGATTACGGCTATGAAAACTAATTGTAGCAGCATAAAAGGATATGTGTTGTTTGAAGTGCAAGTCTCTAGTGTTTAGAAGGATAGTAGGGACACGAAGAATGAGGAACGTGAATTTCTAAAAAGGTACCCAGTTCTGTAGTGGCATGCAGATATATTTCCAGTGCAGGTTCTTGGATTACCTCCTCACACAGAGATAGACTTTTCAATTGAGTTGGCACCTAGAGAAACATCAGCATCCAAGGCACCATACAAGATGAGTACCCCTGAATTGGTTGAGCTAAAATTGTAGCTAAAGGAGATGTTGGACAAGGGCTACATAAGGCCAAGTGTTTCACCATGGGGAGATCCAGTACTCTTTGTAAAGAATAAGGATGGGACCCTTAGATTATGCATTGATTACATGAAATTAAACAAGATGACCAAAAATAACAAGTACCCATTACCAAGGATTGATGATTTCTTTGATAAGTTGAGGGGAGAAACATTCTTCTCCAATATTGACTTGAGGTTAGGATATCATTAAGTAAGGATCAAGGAGGACGACATTCATAAGATTGCTTTCTAGACAAGATATAGATATTATGAGTTTGTAGTGGTGCCCATTGGGCTTACTAATGGTCATGCCACTTTCATATGCTTAATGAACAATGTGTTGTGTCCTTATTTAGACAAGTTTGTCATTGTATTTTTCAATGACATATTAGTGTACTCAAAGACTAAGGAAGATCATGAAAGTCATCTGGATGTTGTACTACAGTTTCTGAGGGAATACAAACTCTATACAAATCTTAGCAAGTGTGACTTCTTCCAATCACAGATACACTGTTTGGGGCATATTGTCTCCAAGGAAGGGATACCAATTGATCCAGAGAAGATCAAGGCCATAAAAAAGTGGCCAACACCAAAGAATTTGAGTGATATTAGATCATTTATGGGATTTGCAAGTTATTATAGGATTTTTATCGTAAACTTCCCCAAGATACGCCATCATATCACATCCTTGCATAGAAAATGAAAGAAATTTGAGTGGACAGCTTAATGTGTAGCAAGCTTTGAGAAATTGAAACAATTTTTCACGAATGCACTAGTGTTGAGGATTACAGATCTGAACAAGGATTTTGTGGTGTTTACATATGCTTGCAAGGAAGGGCTCGATGGAATATTGATGCAAGGAGGGCAGGTAGTATATTATGATTCAAGGAAATTGAATGAGAATGAGGTCAATTATGTGACTTAGAATCCAGATTATCATCATTCATGAATTGAAAATGTGGAGGCATTACCTCCTTGGTAGGAAATTTACTCTTATGACATACCATAGTAAGCTCAAGTATTTGTTTGAGAAACCCAAATTGAACGCAAGACAGACTATATGGTTGACCATAGTTAGTGAGTTTGAATTTTAGATCAAGTACACCAAAGACAAAGAGAAAAGGGTTGTTGATGCACTTAGTAGGAGAATTCAAGTAAATCACTTGGAAGACATAAGCTCTTACAAAATGGATTTCGTAGGAAGGGTCAATAATGCAGGAAAACATGAAGAAAAATATCAGTAAATGAGATCAAATTTGTTAAAATATGGTGGGGATGAGGAATATCATTTCACTGATGACAACCTAATTAGATTCAAGAACAAATTTTATGCACCAAATAATGATGAATTGAAGAGCCTCATAATGAGATAGTTCTATGTTAAGCCATATTCATGCCATCCAAGTTAACAAAAGACTCCCACATCCATTAAAAAGTTTTATTATTAGCCAATTTGAAGAAAGATTTGTTGATTTTGTGGTTAAATACATACAATTTCAATGAGTGAAGGTTGAATGCAAGGATCGAACAGGCTTATTAGAGCCCTTTCCTGTTCCAAAATGGAAATGGGAGGTGATATCCATGGATTTCATCATAGGTTTGGCTAGAACCTCCAAGCAACATGATGAAGTTATCGTGGTTGTTGATAGATTGAGCAAGGTAGCTCATTTGTTAGCGGTCAAGTCCACCAACTTGGCTAGTGAGATGGCACAAATATTTATAAAGGATATTGTGAGAATACATGGAATTCGCAAGAAAATTATTTCAATAAAAGATTCTAAGTTCACTTCAATATTTTGGAAGGAACTTTTTGCAAGGTTGGGGACAAAATTGGCATTCATTACAATGTATCATCCACAAACAGATGGGTAAACAGAGAGGACAAATAGGATACTCGAATATATGTTGAGGGTGTATGTGACGCATAACCTTAAAAAGTGGGAGGAGTATCTTCCACTTATATAGTTTGCATACAACAATGGATACCAGGAACCCATAAAGATGAGTCCATTTGAGGCATTGTATGGGAGAAGTTGCAATACTCCTATTAGCTAGAGTGATCCAGTGAACAAGGTCGTTATTAGGCCTGACAAGCTCAAGGAAATGGAGCAGCAAATTTAGATCATCAAGCATAATTTGAAGGTAGCACAGGATAGCCAGAAACACTATGCATATTAGCATAGGGTGCATAAAGAGTTCCAAGTAGCGAAACATGTTTACTTGATAATTAAACCCACGAATATTTCCTTAAATATTTGTTCATGTGCCAAGTTGGCACAATGACATTGTGGGCCTTTTGAAATCCTCAAAAGGATTGGACCAATGGCCTACAGGCTGGCTTTACCTCCCTTAGTTAAAGCTCATGATGTTTTTCACGTCTCTTTTCTTAAAATATATGTATACGATTCTAATCATGTGATTGATTATTTTGTGCCATAGGTGGAACCCAAGCGAGAGTTCCAGCCAAAGCCATTTTTCATTCTAGACCAGAGGAGTGTCATGCTCCAGAATCCATCCATAGAGCAAGTCAAGGTGAAACGGAGGCACTTTAGGCCCAAGGAAGCCACTTGGGAAATGATTGAATCTATGAGGGGAGCATATCCTTTTTTGTTTGTTGGTTGAAGAAAATGTATATGTAATTGTAAACACAATATAGAGTTGCATACATAAAGCTCCATGAAACTATATGTGCTTTTATTTTTTTGCTTGTGTTACATATGGATAGAGAACACCAAGGGGGAGGGGTCTATAATAGGCCAACCTAAAATTGGTTTGATTTTTTCCATGTAATTACATCATGTAATTGAATTTTAAAAAATTAAAATGGGTGAAGTCAAGGAACACTGATTGGAGAGTTGAGGAGGTTACTTGCTTAGGACGTTTAAGGTTTCCTTGTTGTAGGAAATCTGAATTGTTTTAACATACATTAAAAATTGGTTGTTGAGCCTTAAATGGCATATTTCTTGAACTAAATTGAACTACAAGAGAAGTACATGGGCCCATGTTTCCTTAGAAAACATTACAAGGTAGGAAGGATAAGTAATGTATGAAGTTGGGAGGTTATACAAATAACTAGAGGGGGGAGAAAGAGTTTGATTCGACGTTCAACAACATATAGAGAGAGAAAAGGGAAAATAATTGAGCAAGAAAAATATAGGTGTGAAGGAGCCTTGCAGGGAAAGAAGAAAATACTGTAATATCAATTTTCGGTTGGTAAGGTTGTTAGGAAGAAGATCGCTCCCAGGTGAGGAGCAATGGCCTCTTGATTCCTTGTATAGTCAGAGGGTGGAGATGGTATTTCTTTGGAGTCCCTTGATGGTTGGGGTAGAAGATCTCTACATCCTTCCTTGTTTTGTTTCTCTATGGTGGACGCTGAAATCCCCAAGGTGGGTGGAACCATTATATTGTTGTTTGAAGGGTGGAGACTTGTTCTCTGGAATCCCTAGACCTTGTTAGGTGGATGTATCAGGCCTCTAGATTCCCTGTGTGTATTGGTTGGCAACCATTGAACAGTTGGAGGGTGGAGGCAACTGGCCTCTGGATTCCTTGTACTTTTTTTAATAGTTGAGTGGCTAGTGGGTGGAGGAAGGAGGACCTTTGGAGTCCTTGTTTTAGTTGGAAATTGGTCTTTTAATCCTTTGAGCAAATCCCCTTAGTCTCTAGAATATGGCTCATGGGTGGCAGTTGCAAGTGAGGATTGATTACAGTTGTCTATGGTTGGGTGGAGAGTACTCATCCTAGGCTCAATTGCCCATACTCCAGTTTTCAATTTAAGATAAGTCCCCGAACATCTACTCTATGTTATTGAATGTATTCCCATATGTATGGACTATTAATTTTGATTTTCATTTATTTCTTGAACAAGGCATGGTTTACATATGTAAATTAAAAAGAATGAGATTTTGTTTAAATGGCTCCATGTGATTGAGATTTTGATCTAATGTTCTCTACGCAGGGAGTTATATAAATTAATAAAAGTGTCATGGGAACTGAGTGTATATAACTATGTAGGCAAAGTGAGTAATGTTGGAAACCTTTGAGCACTACTAAGAGGATGGGCGGTGAATCAGTAGTGTGTCTTATTAACAATTTTTACCACTTTAAACTTATATATTGAATCATGCATCATTAACCAGCATCATATCATATAAACCATAGCATGAACATAAACCATGTAAGCAGCTAAATCAAAATAAACATGAGAGCAATAGTAAACAACACATCAAAAACACATCCACACAAAAGACACAATATATCTGGTGGAAAACCCTTCACTGGGAAAAAAAGCCACCCTGTTGTTGTTGTGTTTCTCTAATATTCTATTGGGCAAAATATGTCTTTTACATAGATTTATTGACTCCCATCAACTAGGAGACTCGACCTCATATACTATTAGCCAACACCCATCAACCTAGAGACTTGATACTATTGATCAACTCAGAAGACTGTGTTCTCACACGGATCTACGAACTACCATCCATTGAAATCCACCATGATCAATGATCCTTGCCCAACTCTGATTGGACTATCCAACTCCAATTGGATGGATAAATTGTTCTTTTCGCTAAATCTTTGCAATCACTACTCCACACCCATGAAGTCACTTCTCCTATACTCTATGTGGACCTCGTTTCATCTATTTTCACACTGGATCCAAGAATTTATGCTCAACTTGATTCATTTCTGCAATATGATATCCAACAACAAGACACCATAAAAAATAAAATAAAATCACCACAATCATATGCTCTCCACACAAGAAAAATAGTGGCCACACTATAGCATCAAATCACCAACAAAAACACTATCCAGCAACATGCAAAACTCTCTGAAGAATCTATGTTATAGTAGCTATAAATCTTATCTATTTTGTAGCATGCTTTATATCTACTCACTATGCAACCATTTGCATTCATACAATGAAGGTTCTACAGTCTCAATTGATTCTGAAGCATTCCTTATCTATGTAGCCTTCACTCATTAACTCTCACACTGAACCAACCAATACTCAGCTCCAAAATGATGTATATAAAATGTGCTAGGTGAAATTCATCTATGAGTCAAGATCAAGAGTGCAAAAAGTTGACGAAGTCAATCCACTATCACTACTACTTGTCCACTAAAGGTGTTCACATCGTTGGAGGACCATTTCAAACCATTCCCGACCTTTAAAACTTAATCTAAGTGCCTCTAGGAATTTCCATGCCAAATTATATCATATTTGTGAGAGGAATGCAGAGAAATTTTCATAAAAGTTCAACTGCACTCACAAAACTAGCTGATATGGGTCGCAACCGCATGCATAATCTTATCTGCCAGCGATTCGATCTTTTCAACCACATGCACGAGCCTGCATGGGTGCGGTTGGGGAAAATCCTAAGGAAAAACATAAAACTTCATCCTAGAACCTCTGATAGTTGTTCAGTCATGCTCTTGAACATGCCTCCAAACCTATGTCACAACCGTGGACACCTCTGCAAATGGATAAAACATGTCTCCCAAGTCTCACTACCAATTTGACCTAGAAGTCAACAAACAAGGGTTGGAAAGACTACCAATAAGTCCTCAGCTCTCCTCAACCACCTACACAATCTGCAACACATTTGAACAATCCCTATAGCATCTGTGCAACACATTGTAGCACCTCAGTAATATCCTCTTAAGGCCAACAAATCAGCCTCCATTTCTGTTAGGGTCCCACCCTAACCCCCTTATTTATGTCATGGGATCACGTCATAGTCAAGAGTCAATAAAGCCCATATTAATATTTGTAAGTGGTTAACCCGCAATTAATGACGGGACCACAGTTAGTTGCAAATGGGCAGTAGCATTAGATAAAGGGTAAATGGGCGGTAGTATTAGATAGACGGTATTAATAAAACCCACTGTATTGGCCCGTGGTATTGCATGTATGAGTCATATATAAAGGATAGAGACTCCCTGTGAGGAGTATCGTGTCTTGTTTTGTAATCGAGCTCTGCTCTATTGGAGGTTGCCCCCTCAAAGAGGCCTACGAACATTTCTCTCTGAGTAATAAAATCATTGCTATTCTATGTTCTGGGTATATTTTCTTCGCATATTCTATGTTCTGGGTATCTTTTCTTCGCATATTCTCTGTTCGGTATTACTTTGCAGGATAAGAAGCATAACAAGTGGTATCAGAGCACTTTCCAGGGCTCGGTGGGAACTCCAAATTTTAGCAAAAAATTTTTTTGGCTAGAGACGTGTTCCGGCGTCTTTAAACCACAGGATCTGTCGTTAAGTGCATAAACTTGCGGATTTGGGGAGGCAGGCACACAGGAAATACAAGAGGTAGTCACGTCTGTTGGACTCCCTTGTAACCCCTGTGGGTACCCCTTCGAGTAGTAGCGCATTAGACAGAACCGTGCACGGACTATCTTCCACGTACCCTCTGGGTATATAGGAAGCCCCATAGCTACCTTGAAGCCTCACCATAGATAAACCTTCGGCCGTCTTGTGGCTACAGTACACTGAGAACAGCACTCGGAGAGATTACTCGCCCGTACGATAGGGTAGTCGGGTTGTACGTCTAAGGGTATGGCCGATCCTCCTTAGTTAGAGCCCTGAAACATTAGGCCAAGTACTACTGTCAGACCCTTATGTATATTGCGATCTGTAGCACTTGACACTCCTCAAGACCATAGTTCCCTTTCTATCGGGGGATCACACATCATCTATTCCAGATCAGCGAGTGCAGCAGTAGCAGACATCAGTCCAGCAGCTCTATCAGATCAGCAGCAACAGTGATCCACGATCCAGATCTCTCAGATCCACCAGATCGGAGTAGTTGTGAAGGGTTCCTGTGCCTGGCTATAAATTTCGTAGGACTTTTGGTAGCATTGACATTTTGAGGATTTGGCGACTGCAGTATTGATCAAGGAGTAAAACTCCGTTAGGAGTTTACCAAAAAAAAAAAGTCTGAGATCTTCCGAAGCGCTTATTTGTGATCTAGCCCATCAGCATCAGGGCAACAAGCTGAGCACGATGGTACCATTCAATTTCTTCACAAAAAAAAATTTTGCAGTCCCAATTTTTCATCAAGTTGGTGTATGGTAGAAACGAGAGCTCAAGCAATGGCCAATGAAAGACTAGACAAACTTGAAACAGATATGACCAAGCTCAAAAATACGCTTGACGAACTATCTAGCATGGTACGGCAAGCACTCGATAAGGGCAAGGAGCCAGCTCTCGAGGACCACTATAATTGCCATGTACACCATGAGGGTGAGTCTAGCCACTCTCCTCATGGCTGGCACACCCATCCACCACCCAACAGAGATCTCCCACCCAGTCAGCGACCTCCCAAGTTGGATATGCAGAAATTTGATGGTTCTAACCCGTCCGCATGGCTAGCAAAAATGGAACAATATTTCAGATTAAATCGTCTCCAAGATGATTGGACTAAGATTGGAGTGGCGACCATGTACTTGGACAGTGAACGATGGCAATGGGCGGAATGGCATCAGCGTCGCAAAGCACCTTTTTCGAGTTGGGTCCAATTTGCCAAAGCTCTTCGAGATCCCTTTGAACAGGGAGCCTCCTTTTTGGGCAGTCTCACTAAGCTCCAACAGACGGGTACAGTGAATGAATATATCATCGCTTTTGAAGCCTTAGCCTTCCACACTCAACATCTCTTAGATGAGTTCTACACGGAATGTTTTATCGGTGGTCTTAAAGAAGCCATCAAAGCTCAAGTTCTACTCCACCACCCTCCCACATGGACGGAGGCTTGCCAGGTAGCCCGTAAGGTGGAACAGGCCATAACAGCCCAATACAGCCACTCCAATTTCCCCACTAAAGGTCGTCCCCCACAAGCTCATACCACGACTCAGACACTTAAAGTCAAAAAGGTGTCACCTCAGGAAATGGCCGAGAGAAGGAAGCAAGGACTATGTTACTACTGTGATGAAAAATATTCCCCTAGTCATAAATTCAAGGAGCCCAATTTTTTTCAAATAGATGCCACTAACTACAGCTCCACTGAGGAAGATCCTCCTCTTGAGGAACAGGAGGTGATCGAAGAAGACAACCAAAAGGAGATTGTATCTGACGACCCAGTTATTTCGCTCAATGCATTTGCAGGAATCTCTTCCCCTCAAACTCTCAAAATCAGGGGTTTTCTTAAACATCGCCTAGTAATAGTATTGATTGATAGTGGAAGTACCCATAATTTCATCCATCAAAAAATCGCAGAAGCAGCGCATTGTTTTGTACGGGCAGTCTCTAACTTCCAGGTCCAAATTGTGAATGGGGGCACAATGAAATGTGAAGGCCGCTGTGAATATGTCAAAATTTAAATGGGGGATTATCAGTTGAAAACCCACATGTTTTCCATACACATGGGGGGATGTGACATTGTCCTAGGTGCTGAATGGCTCCGCACCGTTGGGCCAATCACAATGGATTTCCAGGAGTTATATATGAGTTTTAAGCAGAACAACTCCACACATACCCTCCATGGCCTCCAAGTGGGAGCACCCTCTGTCATCAGCTCGCATCGGATGGAAAAATTGTTAAAAAAGGGCCATCATGGAGTAGTAGCACAATTTAATGCCATCCAGGTAGTCGAAACCAGACCTCTGCCAATTCATCCTGAGATGCAGCAGATTTTAAATACCCATCGGATGGTCTTTGACAAGCCTCATGAGCTTCCACCCTCGTTAGGGGAACATGATCATAGCATCACCTTGGTTCCAGGGGCTCAACCCCCAAATGTGAGGCCATACAGATATCCGTTCACTCAAAAGAATGAAATAGACAAATTCATCAAGGAATTGTTGGAAGCAGGTGTCATTCATCCCAACATTAGTCCTTATTCATCCCCAGTGGTCATGGTCCTCAAGAAAGATGGGGAGTGGTGGATGTGTCCCGACTTCAGGGCCTTCAACAAGTTAACAGTCAAAGATAAATTTCCCATTCCGGTGTTTGACGATTTGCTGGACGAACTCAATGGGGCTCAATTCTTCACCAAGTTGGATCTTCGCTCTGGCTACCACCAAATTCGCATGAAGGAAGTCGACATTCCCAAGACGGCTTTCAGAACTCATGAAGGCCATTATGAGTTCCTGGTCATGCCATTTGGTCTCTGTAATGCCCCTTCTACTTTTCAGAGTCTTATGAATCACATCCTCAAACCATATCTCAGAAAATTTGTCCTTGTCTTCTTCGATGACATACTCATCTATAGTGGCACCTGGGCGGCACATCTTCAACATGTAGATCTACTCTTGCAACTGCTCTGCAAGCATAAATTATTTGTCAGGATGTCTAAGTGTGCGTTTGGCATGGCAGAAGTTGAGTATTTGGGCCACATTCTGGGGCGTGAAGGTGTCAGGGTGGACCCCAAAAAGATCTAGGCAATGCAAGAATGGCCTCAACCTAAGACTTTGAAGAGCTTGAGAGGATTTTTGGGTCTCATAGGATATTATCGTAAATTTGTCCACAACTATGGCCGCATAGCGAAGCCCCTCACTCAACTCCTAAAGAAAAATTCCTTCTTCTGGACCGAGGTAGCACAACAGGCATTTACCGTGCTCAAAAATGCCATGTGTACCACTCCATTCTTAGCCCTACCGGACTTCACCAAATCATTTGTCATTGAATGTGATGTGTCGGGAACCGGTATTGGAGCAGTCTTAATACAGGAAGGGCGACCATTAGCCTTCACCTGCCAACAACTAAGTGGGAGGAATCTGGGCCAATCTACCTACGAGAAGGAAATGATGGCCATCTTACATGCAGTCGAGACCTGGCAACCTTACTTGTTGGGGAGACGTTTCCAAATCTGCACAGATCATCACAGTCTTAAATATTTTCTGGAGCAACACCTATCTTCCCCTCAACAAAACAAGTGGTTAGCCAAAATGCTGGGATATGATTATGAGATCATTTACAAGAAAGGGAAAGACAACCGTGTAGCAGATGCATTGTCGCGCCAATTTGAGGAGGAAAGTACTCTGCTCGCAATTTCCCTCCCCATTCTAGACTGGATTGAAGAGGCTCGTAGGGAATGGTTTTCACATCCAGGGCTCTCCCAACTAATTTCTCAATTGCAGGTAGATCCTAATTCCAGCAAGGCATACTCGTGGCAGAATGATATTCTTCGCTACAAGGACAGAGTCGTAATATCACCAACATCCACCCTCAAAAGTTGCATTTTGGCAGAATTGCACTCATCGCCCATTGCAGGACTTTCGTGCTTTCAGAAGACGTATGCTCGTACCAGAAGATCATTTTTTTGGACCGGTATGAAACAGGACATCCTTACTTTCGTAGCAGAATGTGACATCTGTCAACACCACAAAGGGGAAACCGTCAACACACCAGGCACATTACAACCATTGCCCATTCCAGCATCAATTTGGACGGAGGTCTCCATGGATTTCATTACAGGTCTTCCAAAGTTTGGGAACAAGTCAGTCATCATGGTGGTTGTGGACCGACTATCAAAGTATGCTCATTTCTGCGCCCTACCCCAACCATTTACACCAACTTTGGTTGCCTAGACTTTCATGGATCAGATCTTCAAATTGCATGGCATGCCCACTTCTATTGTGTCCGACCGCGACCCAACATTCACTAGTAATTTTTGGAAGGAGCTCTTCAGAATACAAGGCACTCAACTCAAACTTAGTACTTCATATCATCCGCAAATAGAGGGTCAAACCGAAGCCGTCAACAAATATCTAGAAACCTACCTTAGGTGTTTCACTTCAGAAAAGCAACACCTTTGGGTACAGTGGTTACCTCTGGCAGAATGGTGGTATAACACCAACTATCATGCAACCATCAAAATGACTCCCTATGAAGCAGTCTATGGTCAACTTCCGCCTTCCCCTATTTCTTATCTCACGGGGTGCTCCAAAGTACAAGCAGTGGATCAACTCCTACAACACCTCGCAACCATGCTCGCCCATCTGCGCGAGAATCTTCATCAAGTTCAGAACTGTATGAAGCAACAAGCTGACCAACATCGCTCAGAGCACCAATTTCAAGAAGGGGATCAGGTCTTTTTGATGTTGAAACCATATAAGCAAACATCACTCAAATACAAGGGTTGTCAAAAGCTCTCTCCAAAATTCTATGGAGCATACCAAGTACTTTAGTGCATTGGAGAAGTGGCTTACAAGTTGGCTTTGCCACCTACAGCAAAAATCCACTCAGTTTTCAATGTATCGGGCCTCAAGAAAGTGATTGGGAACAATTGCCGAGTTCAAACCAGTCTACCTGAATTGGACGAGGAAGGGTCAATTTGGCTTCAACCGGAATAGGTTCTAGACACACGAGACAAGCACCTGGGCGGCCGCATGATTAAGGAGGTCCTCGTCAAATGGAAAGACACCTCTCTGGAAGATGCAACTTGGGAACCAACCACTATTCTTTAGCAGTTTCCGCAGCTTCAGCCTTGAGGACAAGGCTAGTCTTA
>APFE030065354.1:0-15073 GCA_000404065.3 Pinus taeda | reverse complement strand
AGAAAGATTGCTAGAACACAATGATTTTAGCAAGGCATTTCTAAGGGTTCATGAGGTGCTAAACATAAGGATTTGACTCCTTCTATGATGATTTTTTATTTTATGACAGCTCAGGATTAAAGAGGGGAACCAATAGAGTATTGGTTCAAGGTTGGGTTCTGAATGGTAGTATTTTATCTCTATTTTCCTGGAAATAACTTAGGTTGGCCAACTATTTTAATAAAAATATTTAAGAACATAACTATTTTTGAGAAGATTTGTTATATGTTTGACTATTTGTTTTGAAGAGGAGGTGAGTATTTATAAGTATGTAATCATTTATGAACATATAATTATGTGAAAAAAATTATGAAAGATTATGAAATAATTTTTGGAAATAATTTTGTAATTCTATAAGGAAAACTGTAACATTACAAATAAAAGGGCAACAAACTTCCTTATGAGAGAGAGTTTCTAAACTATTAAATCTAGGTATTTATAGGTGATTCTTACTCCCCACATCATCTTCCTCCTCATCTACCTCTTCTACCTCCAACCCCATGTTCTCTTCCTCCTCCTCCCCCTCCTCCTCATCCTCCTCCTCCTCCCCATCGCCACCCCTCTCCTCTCTTAGCTCCGCCTCGCCCTCATGCTCCTCCAACTACCCTACCTCCCTCCACCTCCACCTCCCCCCCCTCCGACTTGGCCTCCTCCTGCTCCTCCCCCACATCCTCTCCACCACTTTTGCATCTTCTCTTTCCTCCTCTTCCCCTCCCTCACCTCCACCTCCACCTCCACCTCCACCTCCACCTCTCCCTCCACCTGCTTCCACTCCCTCCCAAACTCCTCCCACTCCCCCTATTCCCACAACTTCTCCTCCCCCTATGTCTCTTCCACCTCCTCTCATGTTGTCTCACCCTCCTCCTCCCTCATCCCTCCTTCAGCTCCTCCTCTACCTCTTCTCATTGCACCTCTTCTACCTCCTCCCGCTTCCACCCCTACACCTCTTCCGCCCCTACACCTCTTCCACCTCCTTGCTTGCTTCATCACCCTCCTCCTCTTGTCCCTCCTCCTTCCTCGCCTCCTTCACCTCCTCCTCTACCTCTTCTTGCTCCACCTCTTCCGCCTCCTCCCCCTGCTCCCCTGCATCCTTCTGAGCCCCTGCCCTTATGACTTTTCCCCACATCCTCCTCCTAGTCCTCATTTTCCCCCTCCACCTCTGCCTCTTGTGCTGCCTCCTCCCCCTCAATCTCTTCCACCTCCTCCACCACCATCTCCTCCTTCTTCCCCACTTTCCCATCCTCTCCCTACTCCTCCCTTGCCTCCTCTAGCTCGTAATCCTCACATTCTTCCTCCTCCTCCACCAACACCCTCCTAACCTATTTCCTCTCCACCTCTTCTTCCTATTTCCCCTCCACCCCCTCCTCCTTCTCCAGGTCCTCACCTGCTTTCTCTTCCTCCTCCTCCTCCCCCTCCTCCCGCGCCTCCACCTCCCCCTCCTTGTCCTCTTCCACCTCACCACTCTATGTCTCTGCCTCCTCCCCCGCCTCCTCTTTCGCCTCTCCCCTCATCTCCTTTCCCTACTCACCCCGCTCTCTCCCACCCTTCCTCCCTCTCCTCCCCCGCTTGCTCCCTATCTTCCCCCTCCATCTCCTCCCCCGCCACCTCCTCCTTTGCGTCCACATCTTCCCGCTCCTATCCCATTGACTCCCCCTCCTCCTCTCCATCCTCCTGCTCCACCCACTCTCCTCCTCCTTTACTTTCCCTTCCTCCCGCTCCTCATCCTCCCCACACCCTTGCCTCCTCCCCTGCCTCCTCTTCCTCTGTCTACCCTCTCCCGCATCCTCCTCCTCCTCACATATCCCCCATCCTAGCATCCTCCACCTCACCGTGTAGCCACTCCTCCCCTGCATCCCCATCCTTCTCCTCCCCTCCCCCCGTCTACCTCCTCTGACCTCCCCCACCTCCACTTGTGCCTCACACCCTTTGGCATCCTCCCCCGTTCCCCACCTTCACCTTCTCATCTCTCCTCACCTCCTCCCTCATGCTACCGCTCCCTCCGTCGCCCCTCCCCTGCATCCCCCATCCTCCTCCTCCTCTGTCCTCTGCGACCTCCACTTCTGGCTCCCCCCCTTCTGCCTCCTCCCACCTTCCCAACCTTCACCTTCTCCTCTCTCCCTTCCTCCTCCCTTGCTCCTACCCCTCCCTCCCTCACTCTTCCTCCCTCTCCCACTCTTCCCCATCCGCCTCTCCTCTTCTTCAACCTCCTCTCCCCCCGCCTCCCCCTCCTCCCCTTCCTCTTACTCCCCACTTCCCCCGCTCCTCCTTCTTTTCCTTCATGTCTACCTATTTAGCCTCGTCCCGCATGTCCTCTTCCTCCTCCTCCTTCGCCTCTTCCTGCTGCCCCACCTCTTCAGCCCATACCTCCTCCGCTTACTTCTCAACCTCTGCCTATTTCTCCTCGTCCACATCATCCCCTCCTCATCCTCCTCCTCCTACTCGTTCTCCTAAGAAACATATAAAAAGAGAAAATAATTACATAACATTTCATTCTCTTTATTTATAATACTACTTACATATTTCCATATTTCTTTACGATGATAATTCACATATCAATACATCAATATTAATCCAACAAACAATCTACATTAAAAAAAAATACATTATAAATAATTAATTAACCAAATAAGAATTTAAATAATAAAATTTATATAACTAATATCACACAAACCTTGTTAAGCTATAACAAACCTAACTCATTGTTTATTAGTCAATATCTAAAACTATCTAAAATTAATATATTACTTATATAAAATCTTTGAAAACTAAAATAAAACAAAAACACAATTACCAAGACATAAATTCTGAAGACCACCGTATGTAAATAACGTTCAAACACGCTAAAACTTCAGAAGACGTAAGTACGATGTAACGCCACCACGCATCTCCTCAAATGTAAGTGCAAGTGCATATCCTATGGTTTGAGTGGTCTGAAAGGTAATTGCAAATAGCTTTGGCTGTTCTCATTGTCTCCATTACCGTTGCTATTAAGATGTATTTCTAATGTATAATTTACGTGGTATAACGCTCTATTTCAACTAATTGATCACCATTATAGGCACTTCTCAGCGCTTTGTTTCAACTAATCGATCACCATGATACCATAAAAGAATGGCGGTATCAAATATCATCCATACATCCCTTTTTGCTGATCCTCTTGGTCAAATTCAGATCCGCTCCTTTTTTATCAAAAAGTACAAGGTACACACATATAGACAAACAGAAACGACAGGAACGATAGGCATAGAGTCATAGTGGGGTAGGCAAGACATCGACATCTACAACATGAAGCTAATACAATGAAATTGCAAATGATGAAACAATTATGCTCTTCATTCATCTTATTTCTCTTCTCCATCAAAAGCACCACAGAGACAATATCTAAAAAACAAAACAAAGACAATATAGACAGAAACAACATTCATCTTATTGCTCTTCTCCATCAAAAGCACCGCAGAGACAATATCGACAGAAACAACACAAACACAATATAGAAAGAAACAACATAGACAATATACACAGAAATAAAAGAACTAATACAGAGTCACAGCCACACACATCGACATACACAAGAAAATAAAAAATGAAAAACAAAAAGTTCATTCGACTACCGCTACCGCCATCTCTGGCAGGCCTGGCTGAAGAATATAGTGCATAGGCATGATTTTCAAGGGCAATTCTAGAAGCGGATCTTTATTCAGCTGTCGCTCCTCTCTAGAATTAGGGAATTGCATTAAATTTTGTTGTTGCTGTTTCCTAGCTACGGCATGAATCATGTGAACTCTGGAATAAGCTGGCTGGCATCTTCGAGGCTGGACTATGTGAATTAAGAACAGGCTCCGCTGCAGAGCTGTACTGAAGGAGATCCACATGAGCAGCCGCCCGTTCCTTCTGTAGTTGTTGCACCTATCTCTGCAGCATGGAGATCGCTCCAACACACCCATAAACGGGATCTTTCAAACGAGCTTCGGCTTCATATGCCAGAGAATTCACCGCGTCCTCCCGCTGATGGCGCTCCAAATCGTTGAGTATTTTGGTCACGTTGATTGGTCCGAAGATCTTGTGAATGTTGGCCAAATTTTGAGGTTCTTGCAGAGGAAAATAAGGCGCAAATACACACTATGAAGTACATTTTCTTCTTAGGAATTTTAAGGCAGCGCATGGTGAGTTCGACCAATTCGAAGCCATCTCTGCCATGGAAAATAAACCATCATGGTTTACAATGGCGGAAAAGAAATCATTACATGACAAAAATATGCTTAACTGCGAGGTAAATAATTATTTGAATCAGTACAGAAAATAACCAGAGAACGCACCTTTTCTTGATATAGAATTTTTTTTAATTTCCTTAGCTGCATGATCGGAATCGTGCAGTAATGTACCCGAATTGGGTTGCTGAAATTTCACAGTCACATGCAAATGAGAAAATCTTGGTTTATTTGAGTGCCACACGGTGGCCGTTGATGACGAATTTTCCATTCAAAGTACCAACCCTGGTGGTGATCTTGGTTCAATTTTTGAGTGGAAATTGGCCGGAACTCTCAACAAAGCATTATATGAATAGTTAACCATAAATCATAACACTGTGCTTTGATTGTCATATGATACGCCTGTATCTCATACGAATCACCACAGCTGGTCGAAATTCAAAGATCTTTCGTTCTCGCGTACAGATCAACCCTCGAAGAATTGTATCTCAGAAATAAAGCCTTTTGCTTCTGGAAACAGTAGTATCAATATCATAACCTAATTTCGATTTTCTGGTCGTGCGGCCGGTCGATCTCCGTCACTAGTGTCTGCACATAAGCACGACTAAATTGAGATCTCAGTTTCCTCAAGGGCTGTACTTCCGCTGTTGATAAAAACAACGGGGAAGGAGGCATTGCAAAGGAATTAACGGTTAGGTTTGGCTTGAACCAAAAAACTTCGAACTATTGGCTTGAACTTGTGCACCGCACAATAACGTTATCTATTTCAAAACGACATAAAGGTTCCAGCCCATGGATCCTCTATCTCAAAAAAGCTGTATCCGTTAAAGGTGGAGCGGATTACGCTTTACCACAACGTCTATAACAAAAACGCTTAACACGGTTTTTTTTGAAGTTATCGTGAATAAAGATTCGACGTGTATCGGTTACCGGATCACAGTTTAACCCAACGTACATAAAAACTTCTATAATAGAAAAAGTGAGATGCTTTCTTGAAATTCCCGTGCAAAGAAATTGGGTTTTCAAAAAACAGGTGGATGCTTTTCTTGAAATCCCAATGCACATAAGTTTAATTTTTTTCACAAAAAAATTGAGATGCTTTTCAAGAAATTCTTTTCACATCCACGTCATTTATCGACATTTCTGCAAATTTGTTATGTTTATCTTTGAATTTGAATTTGAGACACCTTGAGAGGGTTTCATGAGTGATTTGATGATTCACAAGTTTTTTGCTATCCTTATTGACCTAGGTATGGAGAATCTAGGTGAGTTATTAGAGCAACTTCTCTTGGAGGACCTTACAATGAGCAGGGTATGGGGACGCCTTTATTTGATTTGGGTGTGTTTATGGTCCTGTGTAGGAGGCACACAACACTAGATTCTTAGATGTGATGATAGTGAGCTGTGTATGAGTATGTGGTGAGTGTAGGAGAAATTATTGATGATGGCATAAGGACGTGCATTCTCAGAGTATGCATGTGACAATAGAATTAGCGACCCAACTAGTGCAAAATTTGGGAGCTATTAGTGCATAGAGACATGCGAGATTTATTTTGGCGTATGGAGAATAGACATAGGTTTTTATTGCAATGGTGAATAATAGCATCCCATCCATAGTGGGTTCCATTTATGTTTTTTTATGATTGATGATTCCACTAAAGTTGGAAATTAACAAAATTAAGTAGGCATGTATCATTCATTCATCATGTTATTTATTTGTTATTGGGATCATTATATTGTTTATTCATAATATCATCATCAACTTGATTGATTTTCTCATTGTACTGAGTTACTACCGCTTTAGAGATTATGAAAATTGAGGGATGAAGATACCTTAATTAATGCAAGCACGAAGGAATAGTCAGTTTACATTTAAATTATGTAGGTTAGAAAGATGTTGGAAAAAGTAGAAAGACACTCCATTATAAGGGAAGTATTTTCCATAGAATCATTCCTAGCTTCATGTTCAAAGAATTTATTTCACTCTTGGAGAACACATGGGGAGACTCAATCTATGGAACTAAATTCTCTCATGAGAGCTTAAAACTCAAGCACACCTGACTACGAATGTTAATTATATTTTTCCTTTTATTGGGAAAGTTGTTCATTACTAGATGAATGCACATTTACCAAGTACATGAGGTATGCAAATCAAAGATGCCCAAAAAAAGTAAAGGGAAAATGATTAAAAAAATTTGATGCAAGAAATACACCTTTATGCATAAAAATAATTGAAACACAAAAATTATATGAAACTTTTGTTCTAGGGAAATTAGCATATTGTCTTTGCATATCTAATTCCATGAGACCATCAAAGAGTTCATCAAGATATTTGATCACAAATTTCAAAATTTTCTTAAAGAAACTTAAATTTTAGTTGCTACAATCCTTATTTCTTATATCGATGCATCCAATGAAGAGTTAATTTTTCCTAATCGAGAAACATTTGAAGAATTTGTGGGAGGCTCAAGAAATGGTGATAAATATAAAACAAAATATAGTTTCCTTGAGATAAGCTCACTTTCTTGGTTCATCAACACAATTAACTTCCAAAGCTAAAACAAAACCTAGGGCAATATATATGATTCATTCAACCACAGATGCAATGATAATGTTGACGAAGTAATGGAAAAATTGAAACATCTATTTCCAGAGTTTAAAAAACAAGTGATTGGAATAGAAAGAATAAAAAAGGGCCAATGGAATATAATTAAAAAATGATTAAGGGACTATGTAGATACATCAAATTTTCTAATTAGATAACAAAATATATTAATGTATGAACCTAATAACCCTAACCCAAAATTCTCTAAATCAAGAAATATATATCTCAAGAGATAAATGTGAGTCCTTTATATCATGCTTTAACTAGATGTTGAAACAATTGAAGGAGGAAGAAGTTATAGATATATATATACACCTTCTATGAGTAATGGTGAAGCCTACTACCAAAAATAGCCATGAGAATACTAGAAGTTTCCTAATTCAGTTAGTCATTTTTTAAACATAAGCTAGAAAGGATATTATGGGATATTGAATAGTGAAAGAAAAAAAGTCAATTTTTTATGTGGCACATTTACCTTGATTTAGCAGTGATGCATATTGGAAAAATGTTGTAATTATTAGGATAAAGTCATCATATATCTATTAAAAGAGATATATACTAGCAATTGTACTAGATGTTCGAAAGGAAATGTCGTAAGGCATAACTAACTATTATATTTCTCAACAAAAACATAATTATTATCCTTATCAGTTTTTACTGTAACATATCGCTATTTTATCTTTTCTCTTGTCAATTTGTCCATATATTCCTTCCTCCTTCCATTCATTTACAAGAAATTCAATGATTTCGTGTGATAGAGCACACTATGCCAAACATCTATACTCCTTCAAACTACTCTAAATTGCATTCTTCGAAAAGAAAATAAAATGATAATTTGAGCACACTTACATGAAGAGTGAATAAGAGCTCATTTAGGATCTTCTGTACGATCTTATTCTAATATGGGGTTTAATTACACTATATGAATAAACCTCCAACCTAGAAATCTAAACAAACAATTATAACCATATATGGACTGAGTTTGCGCTTCATGGGTTTAATTACCCTATATGAACAAAATTCCAATCTATAAATATAAGTAAATAACTATAACCACACATTGAATGAGTTCGAGCTTATAGAACAGAGAGTGAAATAGATATCAAGAAACTAGTTACAGAGAACTTTACAATAGAATGAATATTTATAAAATGAAGTAATTTAAAAATTGGTTGGCTTAGTAGCCAAAAGTAATATGTCACTTTAAAATAGTAACAAGAGCTCTAGCTCGGTCTATTCGCATAAACAAAAATACATATGAATGCACAAATGATACATACATCTAGAATGTGAAGCCTTCAAAGACAACGCAACCAACTCTTGGGTTGATACCAAAAAACAATTTGTCCCATAGACTATCTTTAGCCTAGTGAAAATTAAAATAATTTAATTTTCTTTCATTGTTTCAATTTACCACCATTTTAACTTTTTGTACTTAGCACTACCATTTTTTTTAATATTATTGATTACAGCCATGTTCCCAATAGGTAACTTACCTGTACATTACATGTACAGGTAACTTGCATGTGTCTTGATTTGCATGCATCTTGGTTTTTACAAGAAATTATGGGTTGTCACGATTTGACTTTTTGTGCTTCGTATTGTCATTGTTGCCAATATTCTTTGCTTGCAACCATGCTCACTAATAGGTAACTCCTTCATGTCTTGATTTTTACAAGAAATTCAGTGCCTTGGAGTAAGATTTAGCCCAGACAACTCAATTTTATGCGAACCAAGAGCCGAACTACACCTAACCAACCCTGCAATAACTTTTGCATTTTGCTAGAACTTAGGAGGCCTAATTTTAACTTAGAATAATAGAAATTCAACGTTTGTCTCCCCAAAGCATGTATCGAAGTATTCCTTCAACAAATATTTTTTCCCTCCTGCATTAAAACACAAATGTAATTGAAAATAAAACATTTAAATCTTTGTACTATGTATTACTTTGTGAGATTTTATGGTCAAAATAATAAAACATTTAAATCTTTCTACTATGTATTACTTGGTGAGACTTTATGGTCAAAATAACTATTACACATTAATCTCACTGTTAAATATTGTAAAATTCTTAATTTTTCTCAAACATTTTTTTTTATTTTACAAAAATATTAAAAAAAACCATCATTCTATGAGAAGGTTTATATTTCCCATTTAAACAGTGTAGGCATGTCCAATATAACAAAAACTGAGAATTAAAAAATCCATCCATTCCAATCTCTTAGTCAACTTTGCATGTGGCTGCGGGTATGTTGGTGAGTAGGATTCCATCCATTCTTTAATTATTTTTATTATTTTTATTGTTATTAATTACATGCTATAAGGAGTTTTAAAAAATTTTAAAGGCTTTTTATCTTTATGTTTTTTAACATTGTAATGTAGTGTTTTAATGAATATCGTATAGGACAGATGTTTCATTTTTGAATGTCCTATACATTTCAACATTTGATTATTTTTGAATGACTTACTTCTAGTCAGTGCAAAAAGCATTAAATTAACAATACAAATCTTGTCGATAAAGTGCTTCCGCGCAAAAATATTGCATAATTTCCATGCCTTGCAGCTGATCATGTCAAACAACATGGTCTTATTTTCACTAGAGATAGGCCCTAAATCAGGACAATTCTTTCATTTTTGAATGTCGTATACATTCCAACATTCGATTTATTTTTGAATGAATTACTTCTAGTCGATGCAAAAAGCATTAAATTAACAATACAAATCTTGTTGATAAAGTGCTTCCGCGCAAAAACATTGCATAATTTCCATGCCTTGCAGCTGATCATGTCAAACAACATGGTCTTATTTTCACTAGAGATAGGCCCTAAATCCTCATGGTATACTACTGCCCTTTCAAAGTAGACAAAGCCATCACCATATTCTAAGAAATCTATCTCTACACTACAACCCAGAGAAACATGCACAGTGTGCGAAATCCAGGAACCCATTTTCTTTACAATCTGTCCGCAAGGATAAAGTAAAAATATTTTTGGCACTGTACATTCATTTTCCTTATTCCAATTTACAAAACTTGTTAATTTTGTCAAGCTATGCCAGCGATTAACATTTGTCAGATACAAACTTTAGACGAGGAAACATAATTGAAGTGGATGGAAATTGGAGAGGCTAGGGAACCATCATTTGGATGCCTCCTCTGCACAGAAAGAATCCTACTATTAGATATTTTAGACTAGAAGTAAACGTGTTCAGAAATTCCATTGTCTTTTTTCCCTTTGAAAGTTCTTCTGAACCAAGTGTGACCTTGGTCTGAAAATCCGGTAAACCTTGTACCTTTTAAAGGTAAAAAGGGCGTAGATTCTTGAATTTTATGTCCCTTAGTCTTCGGTTTGAATTTCAATTCTTTGGTCAAGTGGAAAGCATCACAAGTGACATTTGAACTTACATTAGCATTTTCATTGAATTCTAAAGAACTTTTAGGGATCATGGCTTTGAATGGTGACCTAATTTTTGAAATCTTAAAGCGGGTGGATGGCACAACAATTGCCAATGCAGGGTGTGTATCCTCTCTATTTGTTTCTCTGCAACACAAGATGAGCAGAGTTGGGAGTAACTATGCTTCTCACTATGTCTTCCCGTACAAATGAAACCCTCTCTATAACAAAACCGTTGGAAAGGAATCCGTGTATAACTCCTACTTGTTGGAGAGGGATCTGTCTTAGGTTATGGCTTTTGAGTTATATCATGAGTTGGAGCGAGGAACTAGATCTAGGATTAGGAACAAAAACTGCAAGAGGAAACCATTAGAACAACATCATCATTGAAACAAACTAAAACCAAATTAATTACATCCTATAAGAGAAGGCTACTTGGAAGACTCTGGTTGTTTCTAGCAATTCCCCCTGAAGTGTGGCTAAAACATAAGGAAAATTTAGTTGCTGTTATAACATTCCAAATAATGTTGAAAGTTTTTCCTTTGTCTTTAATAGAAAAGTAGGTTTTGTTGTGAAATTATTCATCCATTGGTTTCCCAAATGTATTTTGTTTATAAAAACTATTAAGGAAAATAATCATTCACCACACATGGAAAACTGAAATAAAATAAAATAAAAATAGCAAATCATTCACTTAGCATGATATTCATAAAACATATAAGGAAAATTTATCATATGGTTCATCCAAATGGGAGTACACCAACAATACATGTATTAATTTTTGAAGATAAAAATCATTTCAATTTTTGTATTAATTTTATCAAAGAAATCCACCGATTGGTGGGTTCATTTATTGTTATACATTACGAAATTAGTGATAGGTCTAAATTGGTGAGGATCAGTTGGACCTAAAATCACAGGTCTGACCAGTAAAAAAAGTACAATTGACTCCTCGCTTTTTCAAGCTAAATAAATGAACGACTTGATTTTAATTCCCTGCATAAGTTTGGTTTTTGCTAGGAAGATAGTGGAAATTCTAGGAAGATTTTGCCAAAAATCTCACTGAATTTTTTTGAAATATGGGTTATCACTGTCAAGCTTTAGAAATTCTGGTGTTCCAGGTTTTTGATGGTGATAAATCAATTTCCACAAACTTAAAAATAATTTAATCAGTCTTATGGTTGGAATTTTTAAAAAATAATGACCAAACTCAAACAAAAAGTAACATTCCTTCTTTTTAATAACATAAATTACTACTCTCTTTATTACCTTGACTCCTCGGTCTGTCACATGTGGCATAAAGACAAAGAAGATAAATAAATGAATGACTTAAATATAATTTCCTGCATAGGTTTGGTTTTTGCTAGGAAAATAGTGAAAATTATGGGAAGACTTTCACAACAATATCACTGAAAGTTTATGAAATTAGGTTACCATTGTCAAGCTTTAGGATTTGTGTGCCACATAATTTTTTATGTTGATAAATCCATTTCCACAATTTAAAAAATTCTTTAAACACTCTTATGGTTGGATTTTTTTTTTTAAAGAATCACCAAATTCAAACAAAAATTAACTTTCCTTCTTTTTAATGACATAAATTACTACTCTGTTTATTTATCATGATTTCATTTATGCATAGGTATTTTTTTATTTATCATGAATTCATTTATGCAAAGATATTTTTAGTGATTCTTTTTTTTTATGGTTTGAAGTCTAAACTCGTATTAACATTAACAATAAGTACGTATTTCTGAGTAATGGTCAATCTTAACCACCCTAGCATCATCCACATGGGCTCATCAATAACCAACGATTTGGAATTTGCATTTCAAAGAGGTGGATGTTCTGCTCTATGTGATCGTTCTACAGATTTCAACATCCTCTTCACCAAATGTTTTTAGAGGTTTGATATGTTGTAATGTACCAAACGAAGCTCGATCTACGATGTGATTTTGGTCCTGATGTTCAAAGGTGCAAAGGGAGATGTTTTCAAGTGGACCACAAAGTGTCAACAAAGTTTTGAACGCCTCAAATAATTATTGACTTATGCTCTTGTTTTAAGAGTATTAGACCCATAAAAGGAGTTCACTGTTTGCACAGATGCATGTCAGGAAGGTGTCAGGGGGTTTTGAATCACGATGGGAAGATCATAGCCTATGAATCCCACAAGTTGAATGACCATGAGCAGTGATATTCCACTTATGATTTGGAATTAACTGCTCGAGTGCATGCCTTTAAGGTTTGGCAACATTATTTGTTGGGTAAGAAATTTTTTCTTATGACATATCATAGTATTTTAACGAATTTCTTTTACCCAACTTCATTTGAATGCTCATCAAGTGAGCTGGACTACTTTCCAGAGTGAATTCGACTTCGATATTAAAAAAGTTATAGGAAAGGACAACTGAGTGGTTGATGCATTGAGTAGGAAATTATATTGTATATATGAAGTCCAGTGCAGTCAGGTGGAAAAATATTCTTAGAGAAAGTGGGAAAAGATGCCCACAATGACTCTGAATATACGTTTTTATGGCAGCGAGCTAATAAAGCATAGAAATGAGAAAGAAAATATGATTATGTTTTAAACAATGAAGGATTTTTAAATTTTAAGGGTAGAATATATATTCCTAACAAGAATTATGTTAAACAATTTATGTTAGATGAGTTTCATTGGAGCACGTACGTTGCCCACCTTGGATATCAAAAATTGTTTTCTACAATTAAAAGAAACTTCTTTTGGCCCAGAAGGAGAGACATCACCAAATATTTGGCAAAATGCTTGGAATTCCAACAAGTTGAGGTGAAACACCAACACTGTGTTGGGTTGATCCATCCTCTCCCCATTCTAGAATTGAAATGACATACTATTACAATGGATTTTATAATAAGATTTCCCAAAACAAGAAAATTGAACGACTCCATCATGGTCATGGTGGATAAGTGAAATAAGACAACTCACTTTATACCTGTGAAATACATGTATAAAAAAATTGAAATTGCTCATATTTTTATGAAAGAGATGTTTCAACTTCATGGTATACCACGAGTGGTGATCTGTGATAGGGATGTGAAATGTACCTCTTCTTTCCTGAAATCTTTGTTCTCGGGTTTGGGGACCCAAATTCAATTTAGCATTGGATATCATCCACAAACCGATGGATAGATTAAACAGGTGAATGAAGTGTTGGTTGATATGTTAAGAATGCACGTAATGAAGCGACAATGAAGTGGGAGGAGTATCTCCACTTAGTTGAACTTTCTTATAATAATGGATACCATGAATCTTTGGGAATGAGCCCCTTTGAAGTATTATACAGGAGAAAATGGAGAGTGCCTACCAATTGGAATAATCCCGAGAATAAGTTAGGATTAGGACTCAACATGCTCGTAGAAATGGAGCATATAGTTAAAAAGGTCTGTTAGAACCTAAAGGCTTCCCAAGAGAGGCAAAATATTTACATAGACAAGAAGAGAACCTACCAAGAATTCCAAGTGGGAGACAATGTCTATTTACAAATTAAGCCTAAAAGAAGCACACTATAGTGGGGTAGTTCACAAAATTGCCACCCAGATATTGTGGGCCCTTCCAAATTCTAGAGTGGATTGGACCAGTAGCATACTACCTAACCCTACATGCCCACATCAGGATTCATGATGTATTACATGTCATGTTATGAAAAACATATTTTTACAACCCTTGGCATGTGTTTAGTTGGTAGTATATGCAGGTAAATCACATAATGCATTAAAATGCAAAATAAAAACATAACTGATGTGATTTATATTGATACCATCAATGTTTTGTTGTGGGTTGAATCAGAGGGAGATATGTGGGTAGAACCTATGCAAATTCTAGAGTAGAGAGAAGCAATGCTATCGAGGTGAGATATCACCCATGTTAAAGTGCGATCAAATCACTTGAGCCCAGACAAAGCTACCTGGGAGGATAAAGAATTTATGTGACAAGCATATCCAAACTTGATTAAGTAGCTTGAAATTAGCACCGGGCACAATGTTTCGTCCAGGGGGAAGATGTGACACCTGTAAGATTGTTCATGAATTCATGTTTTAACCTTGACAATATTTACATTTTATAAACTCTGGACCTAATTTTGGGCTAATTGGAAGACCAAATAAATGTAGAGACTCAAAATTGGTTAAGTTCTTCAGTAGTAAAAGAAAGTTTGATATATATATAACTGAATAAAGAAAACTCTCCAGACAGTTAGGTCAATTGAGTCTAGTTTCCTCCTTAGAAAAGGATAGTTCCAAGGAATTACTTGTCTTATTTTTTTTGGAAATGGAGGGAGAGCCAGAGGAACGAGAGGAGAAGAGTGAAAGGATATGCTGACTTGAGACAAGACATTTTGCAGGTGAGTAGAGTATTATGGTTCTAAGGAGATCTTGAGCTGGACTTGGGCCACTGGAGTCCTTGGTAGATCCTTTCAAGTTGGGACTCTAAACTGGATTGGGGGTCTTCAAGTTTGGAGACAAGATGACTTAGGATTTGAACCTATAATGTTTGGACGAGTGGAAGCTTGGGGGGAGACTGGACGTCATTGCTAGTCTCCAAGTTGGGAGGAGAGACTTCCTGGTTCTAGCTCATATAGTTGATGCAATTTACCTTACTATAATTTACATTACTGTGTTGTTGTGTTACTGTGTTATAGATTGGTGAATCTAACTGAGAAAAAAATTAAATAAAAACAAGTTATCCATATAATTTGATAATAATAAATAGAAGTAGCTAGTGTTATATGTTTTTGCCAAGAACATAATTAGTTAAATAGGAAATAGTTGTGAAGTGATGTGTCACAACAATATATATA
>APFE030065353.1:0-13319 GCA_000404065.3 Pinus taeda | reverse complement strand
CTAGTCATGATTGTTTTATATGCAAAACATTGAGCTGCTTTGTGACCAAAGTTATGGCAAGAAAAACATTGTCCATTGAAGAAACTTCTGCGGTTATCGAATCTACCGGCCACGTGATTGTAATCTCTATTGTTATTCATTCTTGAATCATATTGAGAAAACCTTACCTGTGGCTGGTTGTAACCTTTGTTCATTCTTAAAACAGCTTGCTGATGGCATTTATTTGCAATTTGTCCCTGCTTTACCTGATAGTCTCCATTGTGCTTTTGCTCACTCCCTTTTGCTACCTCAAGATAACTCTTTGAAGTGGATGCTTGAGAAGTTTCTCCAGTATAGCCCAAACCTGTCTTGTTTAGAGGAGAACGCTGAACATTGATAATCTCATATAGAGTTTCAGATCCTTTGACAAACTTAAGATTAATTTCTTTTGTTTTCTCAATCTCTTTTCTAAGAGCAACAATTTCACCTTCTAACTTTTCAAAATGTTTTTCCTTCTCATCAATTTGAATTTGTAGAGTGTCAATGATCATATTCTTTTCTTCTATAACTCTCTTGAGTCTAGTAATTTCGTCATAAAGGTTATCTACATCTATAACATCCATGTAATCATCATCATCAAATGCCATTAACAGTTTATATTCATTACTTCGTTCATCTTCATCACTATTTGATAGACCATCACTATCTTCATGAGTGTAGTGGCTTTTCTTATTTGCACCCTGTTTCTTGTTCCATCTAGCAGGTTCCTTTCCTTTATCCTTATAAGGACATTTTGCAGCATAATGACCTACTCTTCCACAAGCAAAGCATTTAAAAGGTAACTTACCTCTGACCTTCCAGAACCCCTTTGAAGATTTCTGACAAAATTTGATTCTTCTTCTTCTTCTTCTGGTACGTGACTTGCTTCATAATAATCTCCTTTGCCTGACGCCTTGAAAGCAACTTCTCTTCTATCTGATGGAACTCCCTTTCTCATTTCATAAGCAGTTAGAATTCCATGTAGCTGAGACATAGTAAGAATTCGTAGATTTTCTTTTTCTTCTATTGCAGATACTTTAGATTCAAACTTGGGGGACAATGATCTTAGAACCTTTTCAACCACAATAGCCTCTTTTATTTCTTCACCCAAATTTTTCATACAATTAACAATTTCATCTACCCGAAGAAAATAGTTAGCCACACTTTCATCATTATACATCTTGAGAGTCTCATACTGAATCCTGAGAGTTTGAAGTTTGGCACGCTTTACCTGTTCATCTCCTTCATAGCTTGTGACAATTTTGTCCCATATCTCTTTTGCGGATTTATAGTGCATTACCTTCATGATTTCCGATTGGGATATACATCCTAATAGGGTACTGACTGCTTTTGCATTTGTTTCATACTTCTTTTTCTCGTCTGCATCTGTAGGAGTAGATGAAGGAAAAGCATAGCCTGTCTCTACGATATTTCAAACTTCTGTACCAAGAGATTGAAGATAGGCAGTAACTCTTACCTTCCAATAATTGAAGTTTGTCCCATCAAAAACCGGTGGCCTGATAGATGCTTCCCTCTCGTAGTTGCTCATGATGAAAAGATCTTCCTTCAAGCGATCAAGCTTCTTTAGAAGGACCTGGCTCTGATACCAATTGTTGAAAATAATACTGAGAGGGGGGGGTGAATCAGTATTATTAAGTCAAATAATCCTTTTCAATACCAAATTGTATATGCTACTTAAGTTAATTAAACTCACGTATATACGCAACTATTCAGAGGTAAACCAGCGTACACAGAGCAAACCTTTTAATTTTCTTAAACTTTCAGATGATGTTTGTTAATCTGAGATACAACATCAAATAACCAGTAACCAGAGACAGTAAAATAGAGCAGAAAGAAAATCACACACAAGAACACCAGATATAAGGTGGAAACCCAATGTGGGTGAAAACCACCTGCTGCAATTCATCTCTATCTTTCTTAATTAGAAACTTCTGTTTACAATGTACTAGTGCAGTCCTTTACCAGTACGCAGGCTACAACCTGCAGAGAAGCTACAACTCTCTCTCGTTTTCCAGCTTTCCTGGAAGGGAGCTACAACCCCCTTAGCTCTTGTACTAGCCAAGATACTAGTACGTAGGTGCTAGCATACAGAAGGCTACAACCTTCTCTTTCTTCCAGGGACCACTTTTCATCAATTTTCAAACTGGATCCATGAACATCAAACAATCATCAATAATCAACCAATCTCCTTTTCACCAACTAGATCTGAAACAAGTAGATACTTCTCTGACAGCTGTACACAGAACACTGTACCAGAAACCACATAGCAGAACCCAGAACACAGCAGCAATAAGCAGAAACAGGTAGATCACAGCTTAAAGCATATACGCAATTTCAACAGTCTGCAACTTGCGTGCATACACATCTACGTATGGAACAACCTGTGTATACGCGACTTTACTTCCCCTAAACTGCGTGTATACACGACTTCGCTTTACTGAGCCTGCGTATAGATCTATAAAGGAAAACACACTCTTCCAGATATTCAATCACTAATTATCAGACTTATAGATCAGACAAGCGCCACATCAAGCAGATCAAAATCATACAGAGATACTAGCATTTAGGCTTAAAGATTATGACCCATGAATAGACCTTATCCTTCCTTTTGCGCTAAGGTTCCTCCTTCCTTCAGATCCAGATCTGCGTCACCATCCAATATAACCAGCTCTAGCACTTTATCAGATCTTCAATAATAATCCAGATGGTGATTTGTCACAAGATCTCCTTCCTCTTTTATAGTCCTAGGCCTTCCTCAATACCATGGTTCAAAACCATAACATTTCAATACCATGAACCCAAAACAATGGATCGACACAATTGACGAGACACCATGGTCCAAAACATAGGTTCAAGTTCCAAGATCTAACTGCCATGAACCAAAAGAATGATCACCAACATATACGCGCTTTTGTAAAGTATAACCTGTGTGTATACACGCCTTCGTCTAGATGAACCTGCGTATATGTCTTTTTATACTTTCTAAGTGCCTGAACTGAGATTTGTTACCAAAGAAGGTTGCCATCAAGGACAACACCTGTGCCATAGCTCCAAACCTGTGCCATAATGCCAACAGGTACACCTTAACCTTGTTATTGAGTCAGTTCTCCTTTGATTGGTTATCTCTTCTAATCATATGGAGAGTTCATTTGTGCTTCCTACATGACGAACTTATATAGAGTCATCATATGATGCCACATGGTCATCATTGTGTCATGATTTTTTTCAAGGGAAGTTAGCCTAAGTTGGCCTCTCTGTAGTGTCTCTTGACTCATTTTTCAGTCGACCATCCCTGATTATCAGTGTCTTATCTATCATCACATTAGTTATATTGGCCCTTTACTCGTGCTAATTTGAGAAGGTCTCCATTAACTTCTTGTTGGCCAGTCTTGTCCTTATCAACGATGACATCTTGCTCTGAGGACAGGCCTAGAGCTGCACCTTGGCCCTATTTTTATTATTGATAGGTTACCTTGTGCTCAACATCGATTAGTATCATGGGTCTTTGACTAAGTGGTTTCCCTTATGTTCGACATCAGCTTACATTATCACACATTGGAATTTGTTTAGTACCTTGGTTTCCATTTGACCCTATTGGTGGATACCTCGCCTATGTGTTAGCTTTCATTATTGGTTGGTTCAGAGGGTTTTTGTCGTGTGCTAGCCATATCTTGTGTATGATGGAAATGTGCTTTGGTTGGGTTGCTACATCTTTTTCGTCCAATTCCTTCCACATTATTGGCCTGCAGGTTACACTCATGCTAGATTGATGAAGGATGCCTTAATGCCTTCCTTTTAGCGGATATTTCCCCATCAACTATGAATCATTTCTCTAGGGCAAAGGTCTAGAGTCCATTTGGCAGTACTTTGGGGTTTGCAGTCATTAGTGGCAGATGCTTCGCTATCAACAGTGGGAAACCATCATTGTCTCTTGATCGATAGATTCTTCTAGGTGTTCGATTTCAGATCATCTATTCACACTTGTTAGATTATACTGGGGTACCTTGACTCTCATTATCATCGTCAGTGAGTAGTCTCGTATTTGTTAATGATATACATCAATGATTGGTAATCAAATGATTTCTCACATGGTCGACTTCACCTCATTCATTCCCATTGTGTAGAAATGTACCACGGTGGTCGGTGAAGACCTTGGGTTGCATCAACATTCATTGGTTCAGTTGACAGTTGCTCCTATTGCTGCTAGTTGATACCATTCCACCTTATATGTTGCAGTCATTCATGGCACCATTCTAACCTAAGTTTGCAGTGTAGTAGCATCTTATTCCATCATGTTCATTTCGTACTATTGGGATCAGTCTTTGATATCAGTGATCAGCTTCATCCTTTAGCATCATTGACATTCTTATATGTGATATTCAGACATGTACTTGTTCGATCGTGATCAGAAGATCCATTATGTATTTCTAGTCTTCTATAATTGTATACTTAGTGGATCCGCTTGTACTTGATATGCGGACATGCTTTGCTTTCTCTGAGCATGGGTATGCCCGCCTCAGACAATGTTTCTTTCTGATCTCCTTTTGTGGCTTGGCAGGCTGATATCTGGTGAAGTCCTTCTCAGTTTTTGATAAGTTTCCTTTCCATGTACTTAATACATTTCGGCCATCATGTACCCCTTTTGACCTCATATATTAGGGGGCATCTGTTATAGCTCCAAATCTCACCATTGATATTTGTGATGCTGCATTTATGGCCTAGGGCAACCCATCCTTCCAGAACTGGTCCAAATGCTTAAAAAACAGTGTTTTACTCCCTGTATGCGACATTGCCCTGAGCTAAACGCGTGTGTATGCGGGTCAGTGTATACCCAACCCACGTATATGTCTTAAAACACTTAAAAAAAATCAAATCTCCTTAATTTCAGGCGGCGATCACGAGTTTTAACTGTTGATTACCTACTAGTGCCCATGACCCAATTGTTTCCAATGAATTCCCAACTAAAAAACTACTTTGGGTGAAGTATAAAAAGGCTTCAATGGGAAGGCCTAAAGGAGAGAGAGAGAGAGAGAGAGAGAGAATTACTCTATAGAGTTTATCCCTGATCAGGCCTGAATATCCTTGTGCTTCCAGCACTTCCCCTACCACAGGAAACCCTTGTTTCCTTGAGTTATGTTGTCATTTCACTAGTCGAGATATCTTTGTGTGAGTCATGGAAGGGGCCTTTTGAAGACTTGGGATTGGACATATCCAGAGGACGGTTCCACTTGGAGCGAGAAAGAGGAAGATTCAAGTGATATCATTGCTTGCTTTGTTTTAGTTATCTGCAATAAAGAAACATTTGTCTTGTTCCCGAAATCAATTTTCTTTATTCATATGATGTTATTGTTATGGTTTACACATGAATAATTGTTTCAATTGTATAACTAACCATTTTTCAATATGTTATGAAGTTGATTTCTATATGATACTTGGTCCATATATTGTTATGCTTCTTTGAATTGGTTGTTTTGCATGTTCAAGGATTGAGAGGAACTCCAAGAGGGATTGAACTCTGGCTGGATCTACCCGAATGAATGACCCCCAGATGCACCTCTCTTCGTGTAGTTTGCTTATTTAAGTATCATCGCTGTGTGGAATGCTTGTTTTTTTACTGTAAATAACCCTCACTCTACTAGTGTGTTGACCCAAAACCCTAGGGGACTTTGTCCCTCAACACTAAAATGTTAATACAATGATTTGTATAGATGATTCTTTTCAACCGTCATTATATCCTGGTTTTCATTATTTCCTTTATTCTGATGTCTTTTTTATCAGGATATAGTAAATGATGATTATCTTAATATTTCATTCAATAATTTTCCTAGTCTTTGTTCTGAAAATTTTGCATCTATCATTCATTTAAATGTTAGTTCTTTAATAATCGACAACATTTCAGAACCCTCTTCTTCCATGTTTTCTGATTCTGTTAGTTCAGATTAGTCATTTGATTATCAGAAGAAAGACATAATTTATGATGTTTACCCTAATAATGTTGAAGAATCACATCCTATTCAAAGCATTCCAAATTTAGAAGATTCACACACATTGATTTTACTTTCTTTTCCTGAACACAAATGCAATTTTAACAATTTTGATGATTTAGGTTTGAGAGAAACTTGCATTTATAAGATTTTGATGGAATGTCCTTTTAGTGGCAATTCATTATCTACATTTCATGTTAGATTCCAGTTTTGCCTTAGAAAATTATCTTTTAATTTTAATGTTCACAACTATTTGTTTGTTTTTGCATTTTTTTGTTTTGTTTTCTCTTCTCATTATTTTTGCAAACATTTTCAATCTTTCAGTATTGAACATCCTTGAGATTTATTAATTAAAAATGATGAATTGATTTTTTATAACCATGAATATCAAAATTCATTTCGTTTACAATTTAACTTGGTATTCATAAGTTCATTTCAAATATCTCATCATCATTCAAATTTTACTCTTTAGAATGTTCCTTTACGACATGCCTTGCCATCATCTCCTTTGTTAAGTTTTCACTCTCTAACAAATATTCATCCATTCTTTGATGATCTAATAGATATTTTTTTAGAGGAAACTTTCCAGAGCAGATGGTTTACTAACAGGTTTTTTGTAAATAAACCAATTTAGTTACACATTTTAACATTAGATGTATATAATGAATTTTGTTTCATTTTTTTTAATTTCATTATATTGTTACTGACGTTTGACTTATACATACAAGTAGCTGTTAAGATGAGATAATGGTAACATTGAAATTTTGATCTTATGTAACCATAATCCTTTTTTTTTTTCCAGATTAGATTAGGAGTAGTTTAGATTTCTTTTTGTTTTATAGATTGAATAAAAGATGATTTGTAATAAATACATGAAATAAAATGAACATCTATGTCGTAAATTGATTCTTGAATTCTTCCTAGTATGTATCACTATTATCATCTATTTATTTTTATTTCACATTGCCTAAGTTCCCATTTAATTTTTCCCTCTTATATTTGGTGTCCTTTTTTCATGTTTGTATTAGTTCAACTTTTGTGAACAAGGTGGTTGTGATGAAAACAAAATGCGTGAAGGAGAAATATTTAAAGGCTTTTTTAGGGAGTTTTTCTCAATTTGATGTTTCCCTTGTAGTTATTATGATATGTTTTAATGCAAATCATGATTAAGGAAAATTATCCTTGTTAAATCTCACAAAATCAATTGTTAATCACAACTTTCAATATGTCTGTTTTAATAAAATAAACATAAACAACTATTTAAACAAGACAATAACTTGACAAATATTTATAAATAAAATCTTAATTCTCTTATGTCAAGTCATTATCATCTTGCTTGAGTCGTTTTCATTCCATGCTTTTGCTTTTATCAACTTGTTTGTTTTGCTTCTTAGTTGGGTTGTTTTCTTTTTCGCCCCTTTTCATGAAGTTGATTTCATGATATATCATTTTCGATTCCTTTGAAATTATTCATGCATATTCTGATAGTAATATTATCAACTCTCCAGCTAGAGGGATTTCTTTTTCAATCTAACTTTGATTTCATATATGGGAAATTTTCAACTCTATTTTTGACAAAATTCTGGGGTTAAAGGAAGAATATCGAGTTAACCATCAAATTTCTTTCATTCAGATTTTGATTTGGAACTCTGATTGTTTGTTTCTTATCTTTTTAATGATCTCATTCTATAACATAAGAGCTAATTTTACGACAACTTATCATACACTCAGCTTTCGCTAAAAGCAACACAATGCAATTTCAAAAGTTCAGTTTTTAAACTCTTCCATATCATCCCAAATATCTTAAAGAGATAGTTGTCTCCTCATCTATTCTCACTGATTCTCAGAGTAAAAAATTTAAAAATTCAAACCTGAAAGAGAGGGGGTCTCTATAACAGAGCCAACTTGCCATGATCATGATTTTCAATGATTATGACATTATCGATCTAGTTATCAAGCCGGGATAATGGCTCATAGCTTTTTGCTATGTGGCAAGAGATCTCATCATGAGTTGGCATGTTCATAACCATCAAAACTTGTGAATGGCATTGTCGTTATTTGGTCACCAATCCAGATCAATGGTTCTCAAAGTTTTAATAAAATAAATTTTTCTTTGAATATTCAAACACAAATGGGATATTGACATATTGGGCTAAGAGGTAACTCTGTCGAGGCTATGAACGCTTGCTGGTAGCAATGGCTCTACCTATGATTATAATATCTCATCTTTATAACTAAACAAACAACATACTTTTTTTCTTTAAGTTTAAGCTGTCATCAATTTAAAATTTGTTGTCAATTATCACTCTTATAATCGATATTTACGAGATACATAAAATGATAGTATTTTGATTTCGCTTAAGCGTTGCAAAGAAAAGTTTGAATCCTAGTAATTTGATTTAATTTAAATTCTATTCCTTTTTCCTTTTAATTTTATCATCAATTCTTGTAGAGATAACTGGTTCTTCCTAGTATGTTGCCATTGTTGTGGTAAAACAAAACCCCCCGGCCCCATTTTTCACTTATAAATCCTACATGGAGACCCTTTTATCTGATCAATTGGTAAAATTATTATTGGATTTTGAGTATGTGGATGGCTTAAACAAGTTCATTTCATTTTTATCTTTCTATCTCATCTCGTTTTACCTCCTTTGGATGAGTAGTTTGTAGATTGGGTTTGTTTTAACCGCTTTGGGCTTCTATTTTTGTTTATTAATCTTTTGTTGTATTATTTTATCTTTTTGTTTCCCTTTTGTACACATGTTTCATTCTTGTAAATAATATTAATTATCCTTTTTCTTTTGTAAATAATACTTTTTGTAAAAAAAATTGTCATAACCCTTGAGACCAAGATTGTGCCTAGGCCTTTAGCCTTAGGCATGCCATAGTGGCATATGTTTAAAAATCATATATTGGATACACATTACACCAAATTCCAAACCATATATCAGATATAAGAGCAATTTATATTAAGCCAGACATATCTATAACCAAATTCTGATACCAATTGAAATAGTTTATGCGGGGAGGTTTCAAACTATATTAAACAAAGCCCGAAGGTCAACCACATAACAAAAGTTGATATATTAATAGGCTCAATTATAAGCCAAGTCCTGCACATGTGAATTAACCAAAGCCCCAAGGGTTTATAGCATATATCGTAACATTCTATCAGATTTTCCCATGTTCCAATGGTTACGAAACTCCGATATGAGTCTCAACCCCTAGCCCTCGATATGCTCCTACTCACGCCACATGTTCCACTTCTGTTGTCTCACATAATATAACTATCGAGATTTTCATATAGTTTTGTGTTAAAACTCCGACGGATCTTGCAGCCCAGATTTACGATATCGCTTCAGGCCAGATTTTTGATATGTCCCACTCTTGCCATGTCAATGCCATGTTCCGTGTCCCACACCACATGTCATCCCGCTCCCATAGATCAGAGATATCGAGAATTTGGAAAAAAAATCCAATGGGCTACAAACTCGATATGACTTTTAACTATGATTAACATCGGAGTTCTAGTTTCGGCCTCCCTATCAGAACTCCAATATGGTTGACCTCCAATACCTGCGGACCCAATATGATTTATACATCAAATTTATAAAATGGCATCGGTTCTGTGGCATATATCAGAATTTTGTTAACTCTGCCAAACCTAAAAGCTCTGATATTTGCTCTGCTACCTATCCCTTGTCAGACCCGATATAACATTTAAAAGAGATTATTTATAGATCCGTTCTTCTTGGCTTAACGTCAGTTTTGACTACAGTTCTGTATTGTAAAACTCTGATTCACCAATTCTCTGATACGCACATATCTTCGGTTTGTTTTAATTTTTGGTTATTATTTTGGTTAATTTTCAAACTTTTATGAAATAGCATCATCGTAAATCTCTGATATAGCATCATGTCACTTGTTTGTGCCAGGCAGATGCTGTTTATAGTATTGCAAATTCAAATTTCCTCTTTGTATTTTTAAATCCTCGATTTTTAGATATGATTTTTAATTGAGGTTATTTCCACCTTATTTTTTCAGAAGAAAAAACGCTGTATATTATATTGAGTAAATATGTGGATGATGATCCTCATTGTACAAATGAGTATGCATAGTGACATATAGTCATATAATCATATGAGTAACAGAATATTCTAAACATAGAGGAAAAGTGCAGCATATCTGGCAAATAGTGTTTATGCATATACATATACAAAAAAGGGAAGATGTCCTCATTTGATTCCATATAATGAGTGCCACAGGGACATAATGTAATCAATGTAGAAGGCTAGTGGCAGTTGAAGATCCCTGAATATGATATCGTTCCTCCATCTCCAGATGGTCCATAAGAATATCAGAATAATGAAACGCCTATTCCCATTTTGTCTTCCCCACCATATAATCGCTGCAGAGATGGAGTCAAAATCGGTTAGAGAAAAACCAAAAAATTGTTCCAGAACATACTAGATTTGAAGGGAGGAAGTGCATTTGATGAAGATGTGAGTGTTCGTTTCCTCTTCATGTCCACATAGAGAGCATCTGCTGGGACCATACCATGAACGCTTCCGAAGATTTTCCCATGTGAGGTTTTTGTTGTAAAATACAAGCCATGCAAAATGTATAAATTTTGGAGGGCAAGCTGCCTTCCAATAAATATAAGGGAAAGACGGAAGGGAGTATGGAAATCTGTCTTTCAATAAAATAAAAAACTGGATCCGACTTTTTTATTTCCACTATATATGATGGCTAATATTTGATTTGGGGGTGATTGTTATAACAAATTTATAATAAGAAGCCACTGTTGGAACGAATCCTGGTTTCCACCAATACAACTTTGCTTGATATCAAAGTAATTCTAAATTTGCATGAAAATGGTTGCAAAACACCTGGATTTCTCTAAACTGCTCGAGCTAATAAGGAGAATTAGTTTCATCTTCTTTGCTAAAGGCTCAGTGGGGATTGTTTCATGATGATTTCAATGGTAAACCTGTGAGGTTTTTCAAAAACCAAATTTGGGAAATCGGTTAGTGTTGTTTCTACCAACAATCATTTAGAGGTCCAATGGAAACCATTCTTTCAGTTTTCACAGTTTTCATGCGATGGATATAATTATCTTTTGTAAAAAAATTCATGGGGAATGTTTAAGGCTTCTCTTTGTATAAGTATAGAATCAATAGGACAGAAAGAGGGAGAGGAAACTTGGGGGAAGGAGGCTCGATATTCCTGTGTTTTCATCTATTTGTAGAAAAAATATTTTATTATGTACTACTATTGTAAGGAGGAGTCATTTTATGCAATAAGAGATCAACTTTAGGTCATATAGGATTGTGTACTACTACCATACTGTGAGGTTTTGTAATTCTACTTCTTTTATTAATAAATATTTGTTTCACTGATTTGCGTATAGAAACACTATTTGCCGAATTCATTGATGCAAATTCTTTATCAATTTTTCAATTTACATTTACAGGTGTATGAATTAATTATTGGCCTTGTGCACTATTGTTGAGTTTTAATTTTTAATTAATTTAAAATTCTGATTAGACTATTCTACATACTTGATTTTAAATGTAATTTGAAAATTGAAATATACATAAGAACAAGTATTTATTATCTTAGATTGGAAAGCTATCTTACGTTTTAGGATAATAAATATTTTTCTTGCACACATGATGGTTTGTGTGAACTATTTCAGTTATTCATCATGAATCTCTGTAGTTCTTATGCATATGATAAATAAGGAATTGGATTTATTTTCGATAAGCGCTTATGTAACTATTTACTAAGTGTTTAATTGATAGTCTTTGTGCTAATGAAGAATCAGATCTTGTGAGTTATCTCCTTGATCTAATTCCTCCATCTTAATTCCATTTTCTTAAATAAATCTTTTCTCGATAGTTATTTGGCTCTCGATTGAGAGAAGGATTTATCTTTCCTTAAATCGAGATAGGTTAGATTAATTGCATCTTAGATTAGATCTTGCATGCGTTATCATACCTTTTGCATTCTTGAAGTCCTCTTTTTAAGAGGCAAAACTTTAGAGTGGTTTGGCTGTGCCGTTAAAACGACTTAAGGGTCATTCTCTTGCCTGATCAACAAGAAGAATCAATTCGATGTCCCTGCCTATTGGTAAGTAAAAGCACATATTAAACCAATAATTATAGGGAAAAGGTAATAGGACCTAATTAAACCAGTTGGAACCACCATCTCAACGGAAAGGGAGCAACTTTAAGTTCCTAACTGGGTGGTCTCCCTTATAGTGTTGTAGGCAGAGAATTTCGAGCCTTCAATGAGTCCTTGAGCCCATTTTCTACTTGAAACATGGCTGCTAACTCTCTTCCTAGAATCTATTGCTTTTGACCTCAATGCTAGTTGAGTTGACATCAATGGCAACATACCAAGTGGCACCAATCAAGTAGATAAAGTCAATTGTCCAACAAATTTCACGTGGTTTATTTTGTTAATATGAACACTATAGGCATTAAGCCCCTTAATGTTGGGTAAAAAATCACAAAACTGATGATGATGATTAACGCCCACTAAGACCATTGTGGTTTATCAGACCTTAAGAAACTAAGAGATTAATAGAGACTCTTTAATATTTTATTTTTGTGATAAAAAGAAGGGAAAGAAGCATTCCTAAATCACTATAGTTTTGCTAACTTAAAAAAAGTTAGAAGTGTGGCAAATGTTTTGGAAATGAGAATGCATGTGAGTAAGAGTTGGGTATTCCAAGATAAAGTTCTTTTCATCTTCAACCCTCTTAGTATCACAAAGTTGACAAATTATTTCATCCAAAGGTCTTTTGGAGATGTACCAACGACTAATTTCACTGCTATAATTTTAGTTGAGATAATGATGAATGTTAATACCTAAATATTTGTAAGAAGAAACCACCTCCATGATCCGGATTTAAATAGGAACGCAATAGATTACAGAGATAACCATAAATACAGAGATGCGATAACCATAAATAAAGAGATGCAGCAGAAATAACACTTCATTTTATTAATGGAAAATACCGAAATATGCTACAACCAGAATTGGAAATAAACCAGCTAGGACTATGGTAGCTTATCTCTGAGAAGAGATGTGCGGCTACATGTCTCTGAACTATTCCGACTTGTGTTACAATGAGGCGCGAAGGCCTATTTATTATTGAGAAACAATGGAAAACCCTTCACATTCCAAAACCGACCCTTAGAAGATGAAACGCCAAATTGTGGGCCCCGTTTTGGGTAAATTGGTACATCAATTTCCGGGGTCGTAACTTTGGCATACGATCTTCGTTTG
>APFE030065351.1:0-31526 GCA_000404065.3 Pinus taeda | reverse complement strand
TGCCCTACCTTGCCTGGATTTAAAGCCATGTACCTAGGGACCGAGGTGGCTACTGAACCTCTCTACTTCCTCAATCAACGGAGGCCTCTTGGACCCAGGCCTTATTAGCAGGGAATGCAAGGGACATCCCAAGCTTACTACCACCCCAACCAACCTGCCCATATGCCTTCTTGGGGCCCCCCTGCTCATCCTTCATGGTCCGCACCTCCTCCATGGTCTTATCCATCTCCATACCAAACTCAACCTCCCTCTTACTCGTTTCACTCTCATGCCCAACCACAACCTCAGTGGAATGCACCTCAACCGGGGTGGAGGCCCCAATACAACACTCCTCCTGCCATTCTGCCTCCACCACCAACTCAATCCAAACCATTACCTCCTGCTCCTCCAAGACAACCCCAGATGCCTGCTCAACTGAACCCGAATCCCAACAACAGACAGGCCCAGCAGGTATATACTGGGGAGACATCATGCCCTACCTATGCTGTGGAGATCAACCTGTGATTTAGAAAGTCCTTCCAGAGCGCCAACCTCCTCTCTTAGAGGAGGAGGAAGAGAAAGAGGAAAGTGAACCCCAAGCCATTCCACCCTTTTCTGAGTGACTCACAGCGACCACATAGCCTAACCCAGAGGAGGACGAGCTTCAGGGAGAACTTAAGCAGTTGTGTGTGAAAATTCCACTTCTCCAGGCCATCAAAGATGTACCAATTTACAACAAATTGATTAAAGAGAAGTTTTTCAGGCACCCAGGCAAGCGAAAAAAAGATGCCTCAACCATCAATGTCATAGGACAACTGTCCGACCTCATGTTGGGGCAAGTAATCTGTCCAAAGTATTTGGACCCTGGGAGTCCTGTAGTTGATGTCCACATCAATGGCACCATCATACCCCACACTCTAATTGATTTAGGGGCTGCCATAAATGTGATGACCAGGGACACGATGCTTAAGCTCAATCTTCAGAGTGCCCTAAGAAAGACTTCGACAGTGCCGCAATTGGCAGATCGCTCCACCGTGACTCTCGAAGGGTTTGTGGAGGATGTCTTGGTCTCTGTAGACTCATGGGAATACCCTGCAGACTTTTTGGTCCTCCAGCCTAAGGCAAAACTCACAGGTTATCCTCTCATTTTGGGAAGGCCTTGGCTGGCCACTGCAGATGCGTATATCAGCTGTCGAGCGGGAAGCATGACCATCAAAAATGGGCCTATGTCCAAGCAGCTGGTCCTATACCATCCTGCCCAACCTTCGATAGAACATGACTTACCCCTCTGGTTGGAAGAAGGAGAAGAGGATGAGGTCTACTCTGCATCATTATGCATAGTAGAGGCCACCAAGCGAGGTCCTCCAACCGAGGATGATCTGATCGAAAACTTAATCCTAAATCCTCCCCCTAGTGAGCTATCCTTGGAAGAGTTGGTGGAAGACACCCAGGCCAATGCCTTAGTAGACCTAAGTGCCACTAATCCGACCAACACTAGAGTTAAAAATGTGGAGTTTGGCCCTGAGAAAACCTTGAAGATAAGCTCCTCTCTCTCTCCATCTTAGGAAAAGGAGCTGTGCAGTCTCCTAACCTGCCATTTGGGGGCCTTTGCTTGGAGCTACAAGGAAATGAAGGGAATCCATCCCTCAGTCTGCATTCATCATATTTACATCAAGGAGGACTGTAAACCAGCTAGGCAACCCCAGAGGAGGATGAACCCAGCCCTTAAGGACATTGTTAAAGAAGAGGTGCAAAAACTGTTGGATGTGGGATTCATCTACCCCATCTCGGATAGCGAATGGGTTTCCCCTCTAGTGTTGGTGCCCAAGAAAAATGGGAAATGGAGAATCTGTGTGGACTACAGGGAGTTGAACAAAGCCACCAAGAAAGACCACTTCCCTTTACCTTTCATAGATCAAGTGCTGGATGGTCTGGCAGGAAAGAGATTTTTCTCCTTCCTAGATGGGTTCAATGGGTACAACCAGATTCAAATCAGCCCGGAAGACCAGGATAAGACCACTTCCACTTGTCCATGGGGTACCTTTGCCTACTGTGTCCTACCATTTGGGCTATGTAATGCCCCTGCCATGTTCCAGAGGGCTGTGTTAAGCATCTTTGCAGAGTTAGTCCATGATTCGGTAGAAATTTATATGGATGACTTTACTCCTTACGGGTCTAGCTTCCAGGAAGCCTTGTCCAACCTGGGAAAAGTTTTGAGTAAGTGCATCGAGATGAATCTGTCCCTCAGTCTGGAGAAATGCGAGTTCCTGATGACTGAAGGGACCATGTTAGGCCATACCATCTCTCGCCAAGGGTTACAGGTGGATCCCAATAAAGTTTCCATCATTAAAAGGGTCCCACCTCCTCAGAAGGTGAGAGATTTCCGAGGTTTCTTAGGCTTAGCAGGATATTACCGTAGATTCATTAAAGACTTTAGTAAGCTAGCCTCACCCTTGTTTGGTATCTTAGCAAAAGATGTTGAGTTTAAATGGTCAGATGACTGCCAAAAGGCTCTAAATGAATTAAAGGATAAGTTGGTGTCTGCTCCCATTCTGAGAGGCAGAAACTGGGCCCTACCTTTCCACATCCACACGGATGCCTCGAATAAAGCCATAGGGGTAGCCCTAGGACAACTTGAAGAGAAACTCCCATATGCTATATAATTTGTCAGTAAAAACTTATCCAAGGCAAAAATGAATTACACGGTAACTAAGAAAGAGTTCTTGGCTGTGATCCATGCCCTGAACAAGTTCTGACACTATATCACTAGCTATAAAACATTTGTACATACTGACCATGCCGCAATCCGATATTTAATGAATAAGCCTGATGTGAATGCTCGTATTATTAGATGGTTACTTTTATTGCAGCAGTTTGATTTGACCATTGTTGATAAACCACGTAGAGAAAATGTTGTTGCTGACTTCTTGTCTAGACTGGATTTGCCTGTAGGTGAAGAAGGAACCGTGGATGACTAGATGCCAGATGAGCATCTGTTTTCCATCTCCGTACTCTCCCCGTGGTTTGCTGATATAGCAAACTATGTGGTCTCAGCACAGTTCCCTCCGCATCTATCCTCGAAGGGGAAGAGCAAGATCGTGAGAAAAAGTGCCTCATTTACTTATATCGGGGGAAACTTGTTCAACCTTGGCCCTGATTAGATCTTAAGACGTTGTGTAAGGGAAGAGGAAGTCTTTGACATCCTCCTAACTTGTCACGATGGACCCTGTGGAGGACATTTTGCAGCCAAGAGGACTGCCTTCAAGATTCTACAGGCAGGCTATTATTGGCCCACTCTTCATGCAGATGTCAGGAGATATATCAGCCAATGTGACCGATGCCAAAGGATGGGGAAACCAACCCCAAGGGATGAAATGCCTCTCCAACCTCAGGTGATGCTTGAACCATTTGAGAAGTGGGGTATGGACTTTGTGGGCCCTATCAACCCTCCTTCAAGGTAAAGGTCTTACATCATTGTGTGCATAGATTATCTGACAAAGTGGGCAGAGACCAAAGCAATCAAAGCAGCAATAGAAGAAAAGGTGGTCGATTTCTTGAGAGAGAACATTTTCTACAAATTTGGCTACCCAAGAGAGATAGTCACGGATCAAGGAAGCCAGTTCACCTCCAATTTGATTGAAGATCTCCTTACTCATCACAGAATCAAGCATAGGACTTCCACCCCATATCATCCTCAAGCGAATGGACAAGTGGAAGTCACCAACAGAGCATTAGAGGGGATCTTGACCAAGGTGGTGAGCAACAACAGAAAGGATTGGGTAGATCGCCTGGTTGAGGCCACCTGGGCCTACAACACCACTTGGAAGACCACCACCAGTTTCACACCCTATGAGCTGGTCTATGGAAAGAGAGCTTTGTTATCAATTGAGTTTGAGTACAACACCTTGAGGATGGCAGCGCATCTGGACCTAGACCTCAGTCATGCTCAACAAGAAGGGTTAATGCAGCTGAATGGGTTAGATGAACTTCGAATGCAGTACCTCCTCCACTCAGAAGTGATTCAACTTCAGAGGAAGGTGTGGCATGACCGGCACCTCAATGACAAACAATTCCAGCCCGGAGATTGGGCGCTGCTATATGATTCTAGACATAAGGATTTCAAGGGAAAACTGAGAACAAGGTGGCTGGGACCATATGCAGTAGAAAAGCGTAGTGATAATGGCTCTGTTCTTATCCGAACTATTGATGAAGAATCCATTCCCATGCTTGTCAATGGACATTGACTCAAGATCTACAGAAGCCTCTGTCAAGGCAAGAGTTCGTCAAAACTATAGAAAAATCAGTGCTAGTCATAGAGAAGGGTTCTTCCTCTGTTTTGGGCACACCCTGAGGCTCATTTCATATTCTGAAAAAAAAAAAAGAAAAAAAAAGGAAAAAAGATCCTTGGGTGAAAACCTTTCTGAGGCGCCCAAGGCAGGTAGTAGGAGTGAAAACCTCTTTGAGGCGCTCCTGCTGTCTTTCAAAAAAAAAAAGAGAATGGAAATAAAAGATCTTGGGGTGAAAACCTTTTCAAGGCGCCCGGGGCAAGCGGTAGTGGTGAAAGCCTCATTGAGGCACCCCTGCGGTCTCTTAAAAAAAAAAAAAAAAAAAAAAAGAGAAGAAAAAAGAAAAAAAGGAAGAGAAAAATAAAAAAAAATAGGAACAAGAAAAAAACAGTTGATCTTTGAATTTTTGCAGGTATACAACACACCAAAGGAGGACTGTCAACTCATAGACATGGGTTCCTATCAAGCTACCAGACAGCCTCTCATGCACATCCACCATGGACACTCATTTTTGCAAAGTTTGGGTGCAATCGGATTGTGGTTTGGCCTTCTACAGGAAGCTACAGGACTTTATACAGGAAGTTCTATATTTCTACAAGAAACTTCCTCGAGAACGTTTGAGTGGGCCAGAATCAAATACAAGGAGAAACCTGGAGCTTCAATTCGACTAAGGGGGCATGCAACCACCCTTCTCTATCATTCCCCACTCGCTCCACCTCTTTTCACCACTACAACTTCAATCTGAGCAAGCATACCTGCACATGCAAAGAAAGCTCTGTTTTTCAAATAAGGGAAATTGGATTTCTTTTCAAATTCAGAAACAAGGTCTCTAAGGCTCGACTGCTCACCTGTTAGGCGACCTCAGGACCTTTCACCTGTTCAATAAAAATCTAATTATGTCAGCATGCACCCCAGGGGAAGAAACAACTACAGGATGTCCTACAGGAATCCTGTAGCAGCTGATCTAGCTGGAGTACCTGCCACGAAGACACCAGCAGTTCACAAGATCGATGCATGCCATGTTTGCCACCAGAGGAATGGGTCTCCGAGACTCCCAGCCAACAACAGCCAATACGGAGAAGCTCCAGCACCTAACCACAAGAGCAGCAGCACACAGACAGGCATCCATCGTCTTGAACCCTGGAAGAAATCACATCCACGGCCGCACAGGTAAGTAACTAACCTTATTTCGTCCCATAGCATAAACTATACTCTGAATATGCACAACTTTGGAAATGGGCGGATTGAACAAGGGGTTGCCGCTCAACTGGCCACCACAGCCCGTCAAGCGGCCTCGTAGGATCCGAACTGGATCGACTGTGCAGGAAGGATGAACAATCGGCACGTGGGAAAGGTCCAGTCGGGAAGAAGCGGAAGTATGATAGGATTTTGGTGGCGGTCACTCCAGTGGGGAGAATTCGGCGGTCAGGGGCACGCTGGGATATGATTACGATGACGTCGGCCAATGGACAATCAGGGACAACTCAACCCCGCGCCATGGATTTCGCAGCAATTCGAAATCGGACGGTGGATTTTTATGACGAATTGCAATCATTTATGAAACAACCGTTTCCCAGTCGAATATGCATCCTCTTCCTCTGCAAGCAATTAACCCGAAGTCTTTTGCCTGATTCAAGCATCCTGTTGCTGCTCAGACTGGTCTTGCACTGCCGTAAACTCCTCTGGAAGCCAAGAACGAACTCCTACAGGAAACTGCACTACAGGAAACGCGGCATCCACAACAGTGTGGATTGTTCACGTCGAGGTGGCGAATTTCAGAGGTAGGTAGAATTTAACCTCCTCATGCAAAGAAAATTTCCTTTCAAAGGTGGTGCAATCGACGTAGAAAGGGGTAGGGAAATTCAAGTGTAATTCTATCTGGTTTGATGTATGCGTCGCTGCTAGAATCGTCGTAGTCATCTGCATGAGAACTTTCTTCACGCATAAATGGAAATTCCTTTCTGTCGAAAGTGATACCTTGCTGAAACACTGTCAAAACTGCAATTTTTTTTGCCACTACGTGTATAATGGAGACGGGCTCTGTGCTCCGGGTGGAAATTCTCGAAATCCTTCCTCTGTACATTTGAGCAGACAAAATCAGGAGGGAAATCGACCAAAGGTCTCTTTTTTTCCACTCTAAGGAAAGAATCTGCTCAGAATTCTCAGTCCGAGAGCGCAAACACAGAATTTGATCATGCCAGACGGGTTCATTCGTAAAGAACCATCAGACTCAAAGAAGTTACGGGAGACCCTTGAGGTGGTAGAACTGTTCTCCCGTGCACAGTGGATGTCATTTTGTGACAAGCTCTAGGGGCACAACGATGAAATTATAGAAGAATTCCTCCGGTCCCTGGAGCCGAAGTCAAAAACGTTGGCCATCGTCAATTTCAGAGGATTATCCATCAGACTCACACCGCAGCTCATCAGCAGGGTGACTGATTTTCCAGTGGGAATTCTGTGGGATAAGGAAGAAAGGAAGTTGTGTAAGAAGGCTAAAGAAGAATTCTTCTTGCCTGAAGAAAAATTCTCAGAGGATAAAAACGGAGTGAGGAGGACTAGCCTGCAACCGCTCTGGAGTGAAGTCAGCCTCCAGATTATGAAGTATATCACTTGCGAAGGGCGGTTTAGTATCATATATGGTTATCACTTTCGACTGCTCACAGAACTCAGGCACCACATGGACCTCCCCTCGGAGCAGAAATTGAGCATTCCATACTTCCTTTTGCAGTCCGTGACTGAATGTGCCACCAAGCTCCGAGAAGGGACACCGGACCAGCTAGCACATCATGGGCTTATAAAGCTCCTTGTGGAAGATGCACTCCACACTTTCACCGTCCCTCCCTCATGGGAGATTTTCCGGAATATGACAAAGGATGATGACATCTGAGTTTTAGCTGAGAAGTTTACTTCCTCTAGCAATGAAGAGAAGGAGCCTACGCAGGCCGAGAAGAAGACCAAAAGACAGGACACCAAGGGCAAAGCCCCCAAGAAGGAGCAAAAAAGAACACTAGTAAAGCAAGCTGCCAAAACAGGGGATTTTGGGATTGCCCCAACACCCAGAGAAAAGAGACTACAGAGTAGGGCAGAGCGAACTGAGAAAGTCCACGACAGTAAGGACACTCCTAAGGCTACCTCGGCAAGGATGAAAGAAAAATTTCCCGCAGCCAAGAAGGCTAAAACTGTGCCCTTGATTTCTACAGGAAAACAACAAAGTACCCCTACAGGGAAGCAACAAAGTGCTCCTACAGGGAAGCAACAAAGTTCTCCTATAGGGAAGCAGCAGAGTGGTCCTACAAGGAGGGAGCGAAGAATTCCTTCATGGAAACAGCAAGGTCCCTCTACAGGAAAATTGAAAACGGCTTCTACAGGAAGCAAGAAAGCAACCACTACAGGACTTTCTACAGGATGTCCGAAAGGAGAAAAACAGCAGGAGAAATCAGCTGAAATCCTAGCTAGGGAGGGAGCAGCTGTGCTGGCCGCCCTAAGTACTCCTCCCAAGCCAAAAGAAAAACGAAAAAGGGAGACTCCTTTGTATTTCAAAGCAAGAAGGAGTGTGAGAATTAAGACCGGCAAACCCTAGCCTCCATCCAAAGAACCTATCATTATTGTGGATGCTCTTACCACGCCAAGGGATAAGTCCCCCTCCAAAGCCTCCATCACTTATGAGAGGGGAAGCCCAAAAACATCTTCATGGAAGGACAGAGTGGAAAAAAATGAGCTCACAAGCCTCTCTACAGGATGCTGAGGCCATTCTACAGGAAACTCTGGTTAGGCTCAAGGAAACTAAGCAGATGGAGGAGAAGGCAGTTGAGTCACCACCAAAGGAGGAGGGAGCAGCCGAGTCACCACCAAAGGAGGAGAAACCTGATGTTATTGCAGAGCCAAGCCCACAACCCAACTTGGGCTCTTATTATAACTTTTTGGAAGCAGGCAGAATTATTCCCCAAAAGTTTACAGTGCCACTATTTTTAGCACTAGAAGAAGAACGGGTGCGAACCTGTGGATGAGGATAGCTAAATCTAAGGGAGTAGCGGATATTGGGCCTCTAGAGGAAAGGCTCAAGGAAGCACAAAGGGAGCTGGCAAGAGTAAGGCATGTGGAAAGTTCTCAGCAAGCCAAGTTGAGAGAAGAAAATGAGCTGCTCAGACAGCAGCTCCAGCTGCAAGAACAAGGGAAAGAAAAGGGAATGACAGCCAAGGATCCCTCAGCAGAGCCTCAAGGGAAAGAAGAGATGCAAGCTGATCTTGAGGAGTTCAACCAGCAGCTACAGGAAAGGGGACTGCAGGCAGATATTGAGATACAATAACTAAGGCAACAAGTGCAAGAAAAGGAGGCACAACTGACCTGCATGGCCAGTTGGACAATGGAAGCACTGCAATGTAGGCAGCCGGCCAAATCTTATGGCCTGTACCTAAGAGACCAGTGGCTGCAATTCCAAATCAATACATTGGCACAGAGGGGTATCTCTCATATCCAAAACCCCCAACAGTTCATAGATTTATGTAACACCAGTTCCTCAGAAGATAAGGCCAAGCTCTCAGAGTTTTACCTCCATAATTTGGCCCTTCCAAACATCACTTTGTGGGACCCCAACAAAGCAGTAGGGGACATGCAGCTGATGGCAATGACCTCATGGTTAAACCACGAAGAGAAGAGAGCAGCTGAGGTCACGAATGTCATGGACCGAGAGTTACATGAACCACTGTTGATTAGAGCAGAGCCAGGGGACCCCACAGCACTGATATCCGCTCACCAGCACCTAGCAACCAACTCTCAGGGATTATTAGATTACATGGATCATCAGGTCCAGGCCATAGCACACTTCGAGGATATGGAGAGGTTACTTGGGGACAATTGTGTTCATGCTTGCACCCATAGGTGAAACACATTGTCCCATAGCCTCAAAATTCGAGAATATCACACTCCAACTCGGATGAGGGAGGCTTTGGCACGGGTACCTCTCTACAAGAAGTCTATGCAGAACCTCCAATCCAGTTGGATAGGCCTCAAGCTAAGTCCACCCTTGCTTTTGGTATTATTAGAGGGAGGCTCAGAAGAGGAGGAGCATAAGCAGTGGGAAGAAGTGGAGAGGAAGGCCAGATTTCATGACAGTGTGGAGGACACTACTTCAGAAGCTTGGGATGTGAGAGTGGCCATAAAAGCATTGAAAGATGAGGAGCTGGACTGGTTGCTCAGGGATGAGCAACCCTTTTAGCAGGGGGGTGATGATGAGCCCTAAAATTGGTAACAATTTGGGCTCATTTGGCCTAATTTTCATTGTTCAGTCCTTGTTCAAATCCATCATTTTCTATAGTTTATGCATTATTTCTAGTATGTTTGTGTCTTTGGTACGAATAAGGGAAGTTACTTTTCCTAGGTGGTTAACACGGGTCTATTTCAGGTTTTTGACATATATTGGAGCAAAGTAAAAGCAATCATTAGCTATAAGGTAGTCAAGCCTGAAGTGAGGACTTGAAGGAGGGGTGCCTACGACATTCAATGACCCTTCCTCGGGATCTTCACCTCCAACTTCGAGCTCCAAAGACCACCAAACCAAATCTAGAAGGCAGCCAATCAGCATTTAGAAAGGGACTGTTTGACTCACAATTTGACAGCCGAGTTCCACAGATTGAGGAGGCCAGCTAGGTCCCTCGTGATCTATAAATGTTGAGGCCTCAGCCTTCGTAAGAAGACTTTTGAAACTATTGTGTACTTTGCACCTCAGTGTTGCAGCTTTATTTTGTTCCTTTGTAGCCATTTTTGGCATGACTGTTATGATTCTTTTTGGATAATGAGAAGTAGTTTGGTTTCCTCTCAAATCTGAGTTTTTCATAGGAGCCAAAGCTCTCAGGGTTGGGCCCAACCTGAGAGCCTATGACCTCCTTTCTGTATTATTGCTTTTCCTTTACGTATCACTGTTTTTTTTCCTTTATGCATTTGAACACATTGCTGTTAAGTAGATTTCATTATGTTGCTGGAATAGATCATTGTTTATGAATGACTTTGGTTTAGATGTTTTGGTAAGATAATAACAGCAAGATATCCAAGGAAAAGAGACAACCACACTCCTAGTTTCACCTCGGCCTTATTGGATTTGGGACTGGAATTGAGGAAACAGTGCTGCCTCACAAAAACACTAGTTTGCTTGTTTATGCAATCTCTTAGTGTGCTTGTTTTATTTGCAGAGATTAGTCATGGGTTTGGACATCTAAAATGTTTCTTTACATAGATGGTGTACAAGGTTTTCTTCCCAAATAAAGTTGCTTCTCATTTATGTTGATTGATGGATAGAATAGACTAGTTCAGGATTTGATCATTTGCAGGTCTTTGTTATTTTATCAAGGCCCACCGTGCAGGGCATCTTCTTCCTTCATCCATCCTCCCAAAGCATCATCTAAGCCTCCTGTTCTGTCTCGTAGCTAAGCTGCCCTTTTCCCATCTATCCTTTGTGTCTACGAAACCTTACCTCCTTGCTCATCATTGCCTTAGCGTCTTCAAGCCAAGTAAGCCTTCTACACCTCTTCACCGATCCACCCACTAGTCCTTAGGCCATTTTTAGACCCCTATCCTACCTCTAGATCCATCCATGCACCTTCCCTCACTCATCCACCTCCTAAAAACCAACTTCCAAACATCCTGTAGAAATTTTGAAGTTTCCTGTAGAAATCCTGGAACATCCTGTAGAACCCCTACAGACTTCCTGTAGAAGCTCACAAATGAGGTTTCCGGATAGCCAAACCTTGTGAAACTCTGGGGAAGAGTGTTAGGGACTCCTTAGACCCTCTCTGAGCCTTACCAACCATTTCCAAGCATTCCTCTTCCTTGATCCACCCCTGCACAGTAAAGCACAGTTCAAGCATATGCATGTGAAAATCAGCACTTAATCAAAAAATACAAAAATATGCTTTCTTAGGACAAAGGTAGTTCAAACACATGTCTTTTACCTTACTAGAAGTAATGGAATCTCTTTCAGTAGTTTGCATTCTCATCTATGCATCAGTAGGACTAGCTGGTAGAATTAGGGTTTGCTAGGGTTTGCATTTCTTTTTGGCTTTCAGTTCCTTTTTCACAAGTAGATTAGCTTCCTTTGAGTTCGCTTTCGTTCATCACTTAAAATCTTCTTCTGAGAACTCATAGAAGTTGGCTAAAGCCCCTAGCGGACTTGTGCCGACTGACCAAGTGACAGCTGCGGCAAGAGCTAGTAGTTGTGCATACAGCACCGTCGCTTCCAAGTTTGTTACGAACAACCAGGTTGATAAAAGTAAAGAAGGGAGTCCCAGGAGTTGCAGCATTATTTCTGCAATACTGGAGCCCACCATTAATCTTAGACATATAATTAGATGTTCAAAAAAAATTGTGTGACCATGCAGGACTGAAGCCAACCTAGTTCTATCTTACCCTTGGATCTATTAAGCACCAAGAGGGATCAAATCTCTCAAGGTGCAAATCCTTCCTCAAGTTTTGCACTAGAGAAGAAGTTTGCAACTCAAGGAATTTGATCCCTCTCAAGCACTTGATAAATCCAATGTTAATATAGATCTATGCTAATCATATAAATATATTCATAGGTGGAGAAGCGATGGAGGTTTAGGGTTTGTGTCAAACCCTGCAATGGCAGACCTGCACAGACCATGGCGCCACTATAACAACTCTCCAGAAATATGAACAACAATACATGACAAAGAATAGCACACAAATCATGGACAACCTCCAGGGGGAGAACACAATGCCTCCCCCCAATGATCAAGAAAATATTCAGATGCACACAGAATATGATGGGAAAAATCCCCAAGAAGAAGCGGGAACGATTCCTTGTACACAGACAGATAATACAGAAAGAAATGTGGCTCCCAAAGCAACATCAGCTACCTGTAAACCTGTTGCAGCTGAAAGACCTAAGATTGAGCCCCCAAGTCAAAGAATCAATTCCTAATTCCAGTACATGAAGGATCACACATTAATAGGGAAATTTATTGGCTTCTAGTGTACAAAGAAAGCTTTGCATGGATGGATCGTAGCAAAATGGAAACCAAAAGGGCACATTACCTCGCAGCTGGGACCAAAGGGATTTTTCGCGGGAATATTCAACTGTATAGAAGACTAAAATAGGGTCCTTAATGGAGGACCTTACTTCTTTAGTGCAATTGGTCTTTATCTAAGAAACTGGATTGAAAGATTCAACTTGGACAAAGAAGACCTAAGTTGGGCACCAATTTGGATCCGTCTCTATTCCCTTCCAGTGGAGTACTGGAATGAAGACTCACTGCAAGATATTGGAGATGGACTGGGGGAGTTCATCAAAATTGCGGAGGAGACAAAACTCAGAAGATACACTTCTTAAGCTCTAATTTGTGTTTATATGCATCTAATCAAAGCTCTCCTGGATGCGATAAGTTTATATCATGATGATTTTGAATGGATTCAGTCAATAGATTATGAATATGTCCCATTTCAATGTTGAAAATTTCATGCCCTTGGCCATCTCTTTCGTGATTGTCCGTTAAATCTGAAACCCCCGACTTCTACCTCCTCATAAAAACATGACTTTGACTATTCACCAAGGTCAAAAACCGCAAAAAGAACCACAAAAAACCTACTTCAAACCCTAAAAAGCCTTCTGCCAACACTTCAATGCCATCCACCAGTAATAGCTTTGAGATCTTATCCCAGTCGGATTCGACTACCAATGAGAACCCCTTACACTCCAAGGAGTCTCTGAAGGCATCATCACAATTCATTCCCACCAGCTCAAAGCAACCCTAAAAGCATACGCAATCCATAGATCTTACCATCTCCTCACCCAGTGTGATACCGATATGGAAATCTCATGGCATGGAACTAGACATTTTGCAGCAAGAAACCATGGTTGTAACAGAGACCATAGAGGAAAGGAACAAGGCCCAGCACATGGAAGAAGAGCCTAAAAGCATAGATATAGGAGATCTAGACATATTTGGATTAGAACAAGCTTGTAGGAAAAAGGAATTTGACAAGATCCCAAAAAGACAGCTGGAAAACTTGGAAGTCATCCTTTCTAGAGCACAACAACAAAGAACCCTAGGCATTCAGCCTAGAAATCAATGGGATGGCAAAAACATTCCTAAAGATAATAAAAATGAGGGAGAAAAATAGACCTCGAAAGAACCATCTACATTGGGGAAATGCTGGTGGAATCAAGAAGATATTCCAAGCTTACAAAGTATTATAGTCCCCTACCCAACAATGAATCATGAATCTCACTTCATGGAATATAAGAGGGCTAAATAGCCCTGGGAAATACAAAATGATAAAAAACATGGTTCAGCAGGAGAAACCCCAAGTCTTCTTCATTCAAGAAACAAAATGTAACTCTACAACACTTGGTCAAACCCTTGCAAAAGCATGGCCAGGTTGTTAAGCAGTAGTAGTGGATGCCTTAGGAGCTTCAGGAGGTCTAGCAATAGTCTGGGATGAACGAGCTATCACGCTCACTAATATCCATGCGAGTAAGCACTTCATTCAAGCCACCTTTCGTATCATAGGGACAAATGTGCATGGCCACCTAAACCAATGTCTACTTCCCTCATGAGGCAATGCATAAGATAGACATTTTGAATACTTCATCTCTGATCAACTTCACCAGAACACATCCACTCTGGATCATAGGAGGAGACTTCAATATGATTACTAAGCTGGAAGAAAAAAGTGGAGGCAGGAATAAACTGGATAGTGAAAGTATCCATTTAAAAAATTTCATCCAAAACAATTGCCTTATAGATATGCCATTCAATAATGGAATCTATATGTGGAATAACAAAAGAGCAGGCACACATCAAATTTCCTCTTGTCTGGATAGATTTTTTCTTTCAGACAATGCCATCCATCTTGGAGGAGATTTTTCGGCCTCGATCTTACCTCTCACAAGATCAGATCACTGGCTTATCTCGCTACAATGGCAAAGACCCGGGAGCACCACATGGCAACCCTTATGCTTTGAAGCTTTCTGGTTGACAGATCCAGACTTCAACAATATGATAAATGCAGTTTGGAAAAGCTTCAAACCTCCGAATGGCTCAAAAATGTATCAATTCCAACAAAAACTCAAAAATAGTAAAAAGAAAAACATCAAGCAATGGAATCAATTGACCTTTGGTAATATCTTTCAAGCTCAGAATGCCGTAGATCAAGAAATGAAAAGAATCCAGCAGACGATCATTACAAAGGGGAGATTTGAAGCACTCTTTGAGCAGGAAAAAATCCTTCAGACATAGATAGCAGAAAGAGAAAAGCAAGAAGAAATACTTTGGAAACAAAAATCAAGAGTTAGATGGCTTATGGAAGGAGAAAGAAATACAAAAATGTTTCATCGCACTACTATACAGAAAGGAATGCACAACAATATTACTCACATTCAGAATCAACAAGGAGAACGATTGGAAAAACATGAGGATGTAGAACAAGAGATTCTTACTTACTTGAAGCAGGTGCACCAAGAACCACAAGTTTATATACATCCAGACAGAGAGAATATTATCAAGAACATCCCAAAAATAATAACAGAAGAACACAATCAACTCCTCCTTCAACCAATATCTTTACAGGAAGTGGAAAATGCTATGCAACATCTGAAAGAAGGAAAAGTGCCTAGCCCTGATGGTTTTACATCACATTTCTTTCACAAATTTTGGGATCTAATTAAAGAGGAGGTCTGGAAGGTTTTTTAGGAATCCATGACTAATCGATGGATGCTCCCCTCTCTGAACACAACCTTTATTGCCCTCATCCCCAAGGAAGCGCAATCTCTAACTCCTGACAAATTCAGACCTATCGCACTCTGTAATGTCACTTACAAAATCATTTCCAAAGTTATTGCCTCTCAACTGAAGCCCCTGCTACCATTACTTATCTCGCCAGAGCAATCGGGATATGTGGAAGGTCGGCAAATCGCAGACGACATCATTCTCACCCATGAGATTATACACTCCCTAAAGCAGCTCAAAAAAGCGGGTATGTTTCTAAAAATTGTCCTCTCCAAAGCTTTTGATAATTTAAGTTGGAATTACATTAAAAAGATGATGATTGGCTTTGGCTTCTCCCCCCCCCCCTAGGTTAGATGGGTTATGAGCCTTATAACCTCCACCTTCTTCACCATTCTGGTCAATGGTATCCCTTCCATCCCCTTCCATCCTTCTAGAGGAATCAGACAAGGAGATCCTCTTTTCGCCTTTCTGTTCGTTTTAATGGTAGAAGGGCTTGGATGAAGTATTAAAAAAGCTCTTCAATCCCAGTAGCTCAAAGGCCTCTCCTTTCCCAACAGCCCTACTTTAACCCACCAACAATTCATGGATGATAACATGTTGTTTGGCCATCCCTCGGTTCAGGAAGCCCTCAAATTAAAATCCCTTCTGAATGATTTCTCGGATGCCTTTGGTGCCAACATTAATAAGGCTAGGTCCCAAATATTTTTCTTCCATACCCCTATTATCACTTAGTCTTCCATAGCCCATAAATTTGGATTCACGGTATCCACTCTCCCCTCTAAATATTTGGGTGCACCTATGACTGACTCTGCTTTAAAGCACTCTATCTGGAAACTGCTCTTGGAGAAATTTGAAGCTCACCTTTCCTCTTGGACTGATAGAACCCTCAATATGGCCAGTCATCTAGTGTTAATCAAAGATGTCCTGCAATCCATGCCTCTTTATCTTTTTTTAGTACTGGCAGCGCCAAAATGGGTACTCAAGAAAATAAAATGCCTTCAGAGGAATTTTATGTGGATAACATTGGGACAAAATAGAAAATGGGCACTAGTGAAATGGGATATGGTCTACCTTGCAAAAATTTCAGGTGGCACTGGGCTTCATGATCCTCAGCACAGTAACACAGTCATGGGGGCACATCTTTGGTGTAAATGGATCTTGCTACTGCATACTCCCTGGGCCATCCTCTGGACAGCCAAATATGCAAACAACTGACCAATAGATGATCTAATCCAACTCACAAAAGTAGGCAAAGGATCCTTAATCTGGAATGTGGCTAATCAACACAAAGATATAATTCAACAACATAGCTTCTAGGAAATAAGGGACAGCAATAATGCATGGTTTTGGGATGACTCATGGTAGCAAAGACCCAAGTTGAGGGATTTGATCAAACCCCACCAAATACATGAATGCGAAGAGCATCAGGGGGACAAGGTTAGCTAGCACTGGTTTCCTACTCTCACACAAGGATACAGACAATGGATAAACTTGGACCAAATCATCACGCAAGGCACAAAGTCCATTCAAAAAAATTTGGAGGCAGAGCTTCTTAATAGGAAAATTTGTTTCTCTGATAAGAAGGATATAATAAGATGGGGTTACAATGCACGAGGAACTTTCACCACCCAAGAGGCATACAACCTAATAATAAGGAATCACATAGTCAAGGATCCTCTTTGGAACAAAGTTTGGGCCCCCAACATTTGGACAAAAGTCTCCACTTTCCTTTGGTTGTTATGTCAAAACAAAATACTCACTTGGGACAATATGCAGAAAAGAAGCTTTCACGGGCCCTTCATTTGCCCCAACTGTAAACAACAGGAAGAAACCACTATGTATCTCATGAACTCCCGCCCTTTGGCAAACAGACTCTCCTTCCATTCCACTGGAGAAGAATATATGGGAAAACTGGAATCTTCAGTTGAACCAGGTACAGGAAAATCATAGTAAATTCTCCTCACACTAAAAAATACCAAACAAATGGCTCCCTCCACCAATATGATAAAATTAAATTTCGATGGAGCATATAAAGGCAATCCAAGCAAAGTAGGATACGACGGAGAATTCAGAGATCATAAAGGAAAACCTCTTCTAACTTTCCTAGGCTCAATTGGGTGGGATATGAACAATTCAGCCGAATTACAAGGGCTATGGTAGGGGATTCTTCTAGCTCAACTTCACAGTTTCTTCCCCCTATTAATTGAAGTCAACTCTCAGATTCTCATTAACATAGTTAATCAGATTCTACAGGTGACCCCATCATACAAAGTGGTCAGCAGCTGGAGATTGGTGGAAATATTAGAGCTCATCAAAGAATGGCTCTCCACCAATAGAGTAGTCACCTTCAAACACATCTATAGAGATGGAAACAAAGTGGCTGATCTCCTAGCTAATATAGGGGTTGACAGTGGCCGGACTCTAGATACTGGCTCACTTAACATTATTGCCACTGCATCCCAGATAAAGGATTACAATGAATTGGTATAGAGTGAAGAAGCACACCCCGATGTGGGTGATCATAATGCAATTAATGGTGATTAGATTGAAGGACGGTAGGCATCTTGGCCACATGGCCACCCACGTCCTCTCCCGGGCCAAATTATGGAAAATTCATGGCGGCTTGCAGGCACCATTACTATGGTGCTCAAGTCAAGAAATCTATAACGAGCATAAGGATATGGCCTCCATAGACCATAATTCATTCTTCCCTCTCGTGATAAACAACTCTTTCCCTCCTCAGGCTACGGAGCCAAGCTCTCACACCATCATTGGCAGACGATGTTGGTTGCTCAACTATGTGGATGTGGGCAATGGGTATCATTTCTCCCAAACAACCCACTATAAGTTGAGTCAAGCTTAGAACCCCTTTGGTTTCCCTCTGAACAGCCATTCCAGTGCCAGTAATTCCTCTACTTCCCCAAGTGTTATCTCTAATATTAATTCAGTCATGGTGCTCATTTGACACTACATGCGTAGCAGAAGAGGGGGCCATCGTGGCGAAATAATTCATCCTCTTGCTATGCCCAACCCTGAATCTGCTTCTCATTCCCATGGCACCTTCTCTAGTAGATACCCAGACACACGCAATGGTAGAGGGTGGTCTCAGTTCTAGGATGACCGCAGAATGAATGTAGGCATCCATACTGCCAATTTTCCCCCTCCCCCTCATCCCTCTCCTCATACAACTCAATTCTGCTTCCATAGTTCTCTACCTCGGCCCATTATCACCACCACTGTTACCATAACCTTCACTAAGGAAATTGACCTGCAGGAAGCTTAGACAGGAAACAGCAGTGACCAGCAAAGAGCTACTTAGCGAAACAGGAATGCCCAAGATCCAGGAAAGTAGTAGATGGTTGAGAACTCTGCCACCCTGCATGGTGAGGAGCTGGTTGGCAAATAACATGCCACCGATGGCAAAGTAGGAGACATGAAGGCAATAGGTTATGTCCAGGGCAACATGTCAGGCGAGCATGCAATAGAGGGTAGCTCTGTTGGCACTCAACCCATTCGAGGTATATTGCGTGGCACATCAGTAGAGGAGGAGGAATGGTACAAGTATGCATGTCGAATTGTTAAAGAACCTGCTATAGATGACCTCCAAGGGGTCCATCCTAATTGACGACTAGGTTTCCAGGTGTCTCCTTACCACTAGCTGGAGGTTTCATATGTTGTTGTCTGAGGTTTTTTGCTATGTTTTGTTTTGGAAACATTCCTTCTGGTTTGATTCTCTAAATTTCAATCCAGGTCCCCTATGCGGGTTTTTTTGATGTTAAAACTTGAGACACCTATGTGGGTGTTTTCTTCTGGTCTCATGGACTCGTTTCCCCCTGATGGGGTAGTAGCGTTTAGGTTTGTGATATTTCTCTATTCAGCACCGCTGAGGGCAGTGCCTCGTTGTATATTTATTTTGTTTCATATAAATAGAAGTGTATTACTTAGAAAAAAAAATAGAAATGTATTCATGTATTCTTATGTATGAAATTCAGTTATAGTAAATAAGGCCCATGTAGTAGCGTTAATGCAAATAAGGTAAGAACGCTTATTCAAAGTTCCATGTTATAGAATTTTCCTAGCAAGTAGATAATATTATAAGTAAAGAAAAGTAATTTAATATAGGTATGAAGAAAATTATTGTAATTTTATTAAGCATTTGATTAAGAAGTAATTTCCTTCCATAGGAAATATTATATGTTGTTACCCTACATCAAAGGTTTTCTCTATATTATTGTGTTAATTATTTTGTATGATTGATTTCTTCTCAAAATTAAGGGTTTATTTTGGATTGTACATTTAAGTCTATTGAGGTACGTAACATTGAGAACATGGGAGGGACTATGGTTCCACTAGGGTAATGGAAACTAGTCCAAGACATCTAGGTCATTCACCCAATGCAATGGCTCTAAAGGTAAATAAAGAAAATCACCATAGTAAACTTGAGATACTCATCTAGCTAGACTAACTATGGCGATCCATTAAACTATCCATTGAACAGAAGAATGATATTCCTTCAAGAATATTATTTCTTCTAGTGCTCTTCAAGATGTGCATAATGAGTCTAACCTATTATCTATATTTTGGGAAAACTAATAACTTTTATCTTGGCTCTTAGACACTAAAAATGCAACAATATATAGGGGATGAGAATAATTTACTATTAATCCATTCTCTATGCTATTTTGTAACTTTCCATCTCTTTCCCTCTTTGGTTCACTTCCTTCTCTTCCCTAACTATCCTTAGTCACTTATAAGCTCCAATGGAAAATTTTCTTGCACATAAAATAAGTGAATTAAAATCTTGATGATGTAACATAACCCCAAAATTTTTAAGTTTGTAACATTCTAACATTCTAATTCTATGAAGACTGAGCTAATAAGTTAGTGCAATGCATCATGGGTGCCTTCTTGCATCAGAAATCATGATGTTGAATATCAAATGACCATATTTGATATGAGGAGGTTTTATTGTATACTAATTCCCCCCCTCTAACTAGGAAGATGGTTGATAGAGGAAAGAACTAAGATTAGGTATGTATGCATGTCTGTTTTTCAGTTAAAGTGATGACATCATTTGTATCAATGAGAATGGATAATTTCTCTAGTAGCATGGTCAAGGATAGTGTAGATCTCTCTCATTAAGAATATGCACGAAGGCATGGTTCACACACATATAAAGGTCAACACGAGAAATTTCCTCATATGAAGTATGAGGTGATTGACAAGAGAACCTATAAAGAAACAATTGGGAAAAGACATCAAGAATAAAATGACACCATGGACACTAGGAATCAACATCCGACAAATTGTGAAAACATATCCCGAAAAAAAGCACAAGAATTCTGACGAAGGAATAAAAATATCAAAGGACCCTTGATACCGAGAAAAGCCTTGGAGATATGAACATGTAGGATGTTGATGATTCAAGCCAATAAGATGTCATGGTGAATAACCATGTCATAAGCACGTCATAAGGTATTGTTTAATTTAATGTTATGTTTTGATTTATTGAACAATATCTAGATGAGTTCTTGCAAGGCTATTGGAACAAGGGTTGTAAGTGAAAATACAACTAGCATTCACGTGATGGATGGAAATTCCTAAAAGAGGAATGATGAGAAAGAAGTAGTCATATAACGAAGGATCCAAATATGTATCAAGAAGGCCAGCTTCCATGTAGAAAGGAATGACATGACAAACTAAGAAGGAAAGTGTTTGATGGATGATTCTATACAAAGAAGAAGCTCGAGACTTATTTTTTCATTCCCCTAAATAAAACAAAAGATCTGACCCCTCTCTATGTTGATCACATTCCTGTAGCAAATATGAATCAACATTGCAACATCTTTGGGACAATCTTGTAGTAAAACTATTTAACTCATATCTCTCAAATAGTAGATTGGATTCACCTAAAAAAAAATTATCATGTTTTCATCATCCTTATGCATCTCCCCATAAAAAAACTTGGCCAATGGATGCATGAACCTTGAGAAAAATAAAAACTAGTTGTAGGTGATGATGACCAATATCTCGAAAAGTATACATTGGAATCACCTAAAAAATAATTAACATCTTTCCATCATACTTATGCATCTCCCCATAAAACAACTCAGTCAACATATGTATAGTTTCTGAGATATGGTAAAAATAATTTTTTCCTTGTGTTATTTCAATCTTGTAGCAACACAAAACTCTTCTGTAAAACTTCAGGGAAACGAGGAAAATGAGTGGGAAATTCTTGGGAATGATGGGTGGAGGTTGAAAATGGATGAGGGTGATGGATTGACATGACCTTGGTTTTGTTGGAGGCATCCTAGAGAGGGGGATTGTTTCCCTCCAATTCCCTAAAATTGTGGATATGGTTCCCTCATTGATTTCCAATGCCAAGGAGGATAGATCCTCTATAATCCAACCAAGCTCAAGATCCTCTTTTGGTGGGGAACACATCCCTACATTTTCTCAATCAATGGAACTCCAAAATATGCTCAATAAATTCATAAAATTCCATTCATTTATGGGTGTGGAACAAGTCCCTAGATTCTCTCATTCTACAGATATTTTAGAGTTCACTCAATATTCTGAAAAAAATTAATAATATTTGGCACATAATAAGCAAGGGGAAATTGAATTCCTAGGGACCCATAAATTGTATCAATTAACTCTATAATGTGAAAGGGGTTAAATAAATGTTTTAGGTGTATACGAAAGACCAAATGGGCCTTACAAAATATCCAATTCTAGGGCCCATCAATTTTCTATCATATTTGTGTCTTTTTTGGGTCAATTGCATGCATGATTGTTTAGATCTAAGCTTATTTTTTTAAAACTACTACTCAGGAGTCCCATCACTTTGTTTCCTTACAAATAAGGTGATATTTTTGCAATCATCACACTCTATGCATAACAAGGGATTGATAATCATATTCTCAACACCTATTGTTCTTTCAGAAAGATCGATGATTTCTTTAAGAGGCCATTTTGGTTGAGATATGTGTTTGATTACCTATTTGAGTTTGTGTCTAGATTTTTTTAAGTTTCAGAGGGATATATATCTCTTGGATTAGGTACAAAACCCTTATTCATCATTATATATAGTTAATTTGAGTGGATTTGTCTCTTTTTTCTTTCTTGAATTAGTTGTTTATTGTGGATGATTTAGTTCTTTGTCTAGTAATAGGCGATCGAGATAGCATATTGTGTATCTAAAACTTGACCTAGTCATTTTCTTAGTACTAGAGCTAGCATCCAAGGTTCTCTTGAGGGAACCAATTCATTGTGAACAACCCTCATAGATATTTTAGTCTAGTTTCCTGCCTACATCTATGGTCTCGACCCATGATTTTCCCCCTAGGTACTTGATTGTGAAGGGGTACCTAGTTTCAATTCATTAGGGAGCATACCTAGGTGATTTTAGTGGAAATGTTGTGGTACCTGAGTCAAATGTCACATCACCATATTAGTCTTACTAATGGGTAACACTCAATTTCATTCCTAGGAGGTCATTTGAGTCAGTCAAGGATGGTATAGGGATGTTAGTGTAACTATATATGTTACCTTTTCTAATTGGAATTGGACCCTAATCATCCTAGACTAATCTTTAAAATGCCCCTATATCTTTCTATTTTCTTGTTGTTATCTCTTAGATTTTTATTAGGGTTGTTCTCTTTTGTATGATTCTAGTTGGCCATAAGGGTTTCTTCTTTAATTAATTAAATAAATTTTTATATTCATCATGGTTGATAAGATTATTTATCGGTATTGAAGACTTTAAAACCTTCCTCTTTATGAGGAAGGACTGCCATTATAAAGATATAGTATAACTTTGGCAATAGAAGACTTATATCAAACTGAGTCAAGGAGGGTTTTTTTAAGAGGTGGAAGAAAAATTAATCCTTTAAGTGATAAGTGGAATTCCACCAATCAATATTAATCCACCTTAGATTCATCCTCTTAACCATGTACTCATTCAATTCAGTGTTAAATTTCAACAACCTTTTTCCTTATTCTCTCAACCCATGGTTGGTGAGAGTGAAGCTTCAATAATGGGGGAGATTGTATCTTCTACGATGTCTATCTTAGGGATCTCTACAGTGATGTCCTCTTTATCCCCAATTAGTGCGATACATTCCTATCCTCTAACATCATTTTTTCTTCTCCATTCTCTTTTTGGTTTCCTACCATTGGTTGCTTCTACAACCCTAATTAGTCTCTATAGTATTTTTATGTCCCTCCTCCTACCTAATTTGTGTTTGGGTAGTAGGAAATTCAAATCTTAGAACCTAGAATTAGTTGGTTTCCACCTAGTTGAACTATTCGTATGATTACCCTGTTGAGTTTAACATTATTTTAAAGGGATTATTTCAAAGGCTTTGTGTCCATTCCTAGTCATTCTAGGGGAAACAATGTTTTTAGATGATCATGTAATATTTGGGGTGGTACATTATTAGGAGGAATTATTTTCCCAAAAGGTTCAAATAACTTTTGAGGTCCTAACTATTTGGAAGTGTTCTCCCTATTAGAACCATGTTTCCTATGAATATTCCTACATATGGGGGTGATTTCACTCCAAGAGATTATCCTTCTAGAATGAGATATAATCCCATCAATCGACATACTTCTTGGAGTTCCTTCTTCCTTGGGGTTAACCCCTGGGGAATATAATGATTTTCCCACTTTGCTTGGTCTAATGTGTCAAAACCTTTAGAATGCTCATCCCTTTAACCACATACTTACCTCCAGGAACTACATTATTGGGGGACCATAAGGTCATTCCAGGTTACCATCGCTACATTCAAACCTATTTTATCAAAACCAACTTCCATTTATTTCTTCTCTTGGTTTTATAGATTTGGAAAAGCTTACAAATGACCCCAATTTCCATGACCCACAATGGACACCTATACCGGTTAAATTACCATCTAAAACTTACAAATTTGATGTAAATCTAGGAGAGAACCCAACAATGCACATTTCCACATACCATTCATGGTGTTCATCCAACTCTTTAATGGGTGATAGCATTTAGTTGCATCTCTTCCAAGGGACCTTGACTAGTGACACTACAAAATGGTAAATAAAAACTAATTAGGCATCCCATCAAAACTATGCCACCTTGGTGCAAACATTCCTGAAACACTTCTAGTTACCTTTTCGCAAGATATTGGTACTAATCTCTTGTCTACATTTAGGCAGGACACTTCAACACACATTTCTTATTAAATTCATGAGTGGAGGAAATGTAATAACTTTATTAGCACTTGATTAGTATCGATTGATTAACTACTCAAAGATTGGTTTAACCCATCCTTGATATGTCAAATTTCTAAGGATGGTGCTTTGGTGAGGGCTTCTACCAAGGATAAAGTTATCCTACATGCCCATTGTTGCAACAATTCTCTTACAGACCTTGAAAAATGTTAATTTTAATATATATATTATTATAATATTATATATATATATATTAATATTTATATTATATGATATGAATTAAATAAATTCTTGCAAGGGTTAATAATGATGCAAATTTTAGTTTTGTGTCATAAATTATGTGTAATTAATGATGGAGGAAGCATATCAAGCCCATGAATCCTTTAAACGAGGTGATGGGGGCGGGGTGTCTGATATTTTTCCTAGGTGGTTTACCATTGGGACACATGGTCTCCAACAAGCTATATCAGGACTCCCCTCATTTTTTCAAAAGAGTTAATCCAACCCCTCAATACTACTACCACAGATGGGATGATTGGTTCCCATCATAGATGTCACATCAGAGATAGTTGATGACTCACAAATGCCTTGGCAGTCAACCATGTAGTCTACCACATTAAATAAGTGCCAAAAAGAGGAAACACCAAATGAATAAAGGATAACCATCAAATTAAAGTATTCCACAAGTTTTTAGGTGGTTATGTAGTTTCAAAACGGATTATTTGTCCTATTCTTATAGCATTTGGAGAACAAATTAGCATATTTTATTTTATCCTCCACACACTTCAAGTTCAAAGTGGTACTTTTATCTTACATAGGTAGCAACAATCATATCAAAGTAATCATTTTGGTGTTTTATTATTAATCTTCTATACATAATGAAGACTAAAATTACAAAACCCTCAACAACTGAAGCTTCTAACTCAGTTGACTTTGATGAAATGCCACTAATTGATTGAGAGGCTAATGCACAAGAAACCTGTTTTGAATTTGATCTCTACAAGCTCAAAGAATGATGTTTCCAATAGTTTTAAGACCGCTAGATTATTTCCGTGGTTTGGGAATCATATTTCGTAAAATATAATATACTAACTTGGTTGGTTGACTTGAGTTGCATTGTTTACTAACTTATATTTAACTCAAATGTCAACAAGGTCCAATATTCAAGTTGAGTCAATTGAGTCAACTAGCCCTTTCAACATACTTCAACCAAGTCTTTAAATTCTCCCCTCAACCATTTCAAGGCCTTAAGACCCTTAAGGCTAAAGATAACCTCAAGAGATTTATGGCCATTTCACGTGTCATTAATGACCTTTAATCCCTAGAACCTACCTAAAATATCAATATATTAAGTGTGGTGGTTCAAGGCATCATGTTTGGCCTTAGATTCCTAGAATATTTTTACTTTAGCTAAGGTTTGGCTTCACACACTCAACTATATCAAGGCACTCGACCTATATTGGTGTTACTCATGGAATTTGAGTCTATGAAGCTAGGTTCAGGGCCCAAGAATATTATTTCCCTCCACTGATCAAAGCCAAGCTCCTTAGGATGGTGTTTCCCTAACACAACTATGGTTAAGGCCTTCATATCATATTGTTTTATGTGAATCATATCATTGTGTCTTATCATTGTTTCTAGGTTTATTCATGAACCTTAGATTGAAGATGGTTAAGAAAGGATAGAGAAGATTCTTATTAGACCAACCTCTAAACATGTCATTTCTGGCCCTAGATGCCTATAAACTTCCTTTTACAACCTAAGGCCTAGGTTTACTCTCTTGATTATGTCTAGGGACATAAAATTGATACCTAGTGCTCAAAATATCTTAAAAGGCCAATAACCCCACATGAAGGCCAATTATCCCATACATAGGTAATCTATGGTCATTTGAAGTGTCATTCATGATCCTTAAACCCTATAAGATATCTAAAACACATATATATTAGGTGGAGTGGTCTGAGGCATCATGGTTGGCCTTAGATGCCTAGAATACTTCTACGTTAGCGAACCGATTGGGTTGCCCATGTCAACCATATTAAGGAATATGTCTTATATTGGTTTTAACCATGGCACTTAAGCTCGATACGCTATGTTTAGGGCCTAATGATATTTTTTCCTTCAATTGATTAATTTCAAGTGCCTCAGCATGGTGTTTCCCTATCATGACTATAGTTAAGGCCTCTATATCCCATTGTTTTGTGTGAAGCATCTTAATGGTAGAGATATCTAGCTATAAGGTAAAAGAACCCATAGTGAAGGCTCATATCATTGTCTTTAGGATTATTGATGGCCCTCAAGTTCAAGAGGCTTCAAGAAGGTTCAAGAAGGATAGAGCACATTCTCTTTAGACCTACTTCTAAACACATTCATGTGCATGAATAGTGAAAGCAATGCATGTGTTTTTTAGGAACATGTGAGCACTCTATAACGCATGCATATTATTTCCATTAATTTTTTTATTGGGTGAAAGTGACAATATTAACATATATGTTTGATGATTTGGTTGCCTTAGATTTAGGTTTCAATAACAAACCTAATAGTTTGGGCTATAAATACAACAAAGCCTCCATTTTTGTAAAACTATTTCAATATCTCTATCTTTCATATTACTATTATATAGGATACACAAACATGTCATCAATGAAATTACAAACACATAGAGTTGACTGTGTATATTTCTAATATATAATTTTAAAATATAATAGTAGTTTCTACTATTTTTAATATGTCCTTAACAATAATAAGCTACTCATTTACAACACCCAAAAAAAATCAATAAGTACCAACAATTTTCATCCATGTTAGGTACTCATGAACTAATTTATTCAATAAAACAAATTAGAAGAATGATGTAAAGAGGGAAAACATAGTGGTTTCGGATTCTGATAGAGAAATCCCATCAAATGCAAAATAGAATAAAATGACAATTGTTTCATCCACGCCCAACACTAATGGTTTGCGGAAAGTGGAAAAAAAGAAAGGTAGGAAGAGTAGTATGGGGTAACTCTCTAATGAGTTTTTCTTAATCTTGGTCACCATGATGTGTTATTATGCGTTATTATGCATATGATTCTTAGCATCTACAATATGTAATTTTGTTCAAAATGAAGAAAATTGTGATATTTCCTTGGGAAAAAGGGAAAATCTAGTGGGAGGAAAAACCCACCCAAAATAGAATGCATAGTATGTCAATTATGTAGTTGCTATGAGGGACGGTGGTGTTGATGATCAACCGCATCATGAATTTTTCCTCAAATCTATCCAATACCATCATATGGGCATACTTTTGCTACTATTTGAGCCTTGTGCTTGCTAACAATAGCAATGAGAGCTTATGGAGTACCAAAAATTTGAAAACTAGTTCCTTGTGACTTTGAAGTTTCACCCACTTGATGATTAGCGAACTATATAGTATGGTGTTCCCTTTGTGTCATGTGATATAGATCTACGTTGGGATGATGATGGACTTTTAAATTAGATCTTTAAATCTAATCACAAATATGATCCGAAGAGTATACAAAATCATCTCGAAGATGTCCCTCAAATAGAGGCATTAGAGAAGTTGTCATAATAGAAATAGTGCAGGGTACTAAACAAGAATGCTTTGATGCAACCATATGATCATAACAACTTGATTCCAAAATCAATTCATTAGATAATAAACATATATCAATCAAAGCATGGTCCATACTTTGATCCTCTCGTGGATTTTCTTCATTCTTTAATGTAGTCATCTACATTATGCTATTGAAGTACTTTTTCGATTAAATCAATTATCTTCACCATACAAAAACTCTTTGGACGTAACACCCTATTTTAGAAGTTTCACTTTATTCTCTTCTCCTTATATTTTTCTTCCTTTGGAATCTTAGTCCCCCTATTAGATTGAGATCCTTCTCAATCTATAATCCTTTTTTTTCTTACCTTTCTTATTATCATTCTTCACTATAAGTGCATAGGGCATGGGAGCCTTAATAGTATCATTGTGTATCAGATTCTTCTACTCATGTGTCAAGGAATCAATGAAATCATCCAAGATGGTATTGTCCAATTCTTACCCATGGAGAGTTTAGTAGTATGAAAATAAGAGACCAAGACAAAATATTGAGGACCTAATTTATAATGTGCAGAAAGGATAAGTTGTTCCTCCTTTCTATTTATCCCTCAAGTTTTGACTTATGTCATTAGAATCTTGAATCTTGAGAATAGGCCTTGTCAGGTCTCGAAATGGTTGGGATCTAGAGAAACCAACTAATTATCTAGCTAAAGTCCTCTCAACTCACCTTTCTCGGCAAACAATCCCTCCATTTTTGTCCAAACTTCCTTAGGTGTTGAGCATGACTCATCATGAAAGAGTAGATCAAGGAGAGGGACAAAAATGGTATCCCGTAAGCTTCATCCTTCTTTTTGAAGTATTTTTATTTTTAATTGGCTAATGTAAACTCAACTTTAGTACCCATTGTAATCCTATAGAGTCCCTTACTATGCAACAATAGAAATATATTTTGCTTATATTCAAAACAATTGAAAGGAATGAGGACTATTGTGATTTGGTCAATTCTCTATGGGTTGCTTTAATAATTTAAAATATATAGATATTAGTATTTTCGTAAGCTCAATTATTCTTTAATACCATGTTGGATTTGAAGCACAATCACAAGATCTAAGTGTGCAAAAAATACTAGACTAGCTACTTGTAAAAAAGAAGAGAGAGTAAAATTGTTAAGAAATTGACTAATGAACATTAATAATGAACATGAAATTGTTGAGGAATTAACTAATGAACATGAATACTATATGTAGACTCTCTAGGAGGTCAAGGAATTCGAATTAGTTTGGGATTCCATGTGCAAGTACTAAAAATTACTTTCCTATTGGCAAACAAGTCAAAATTAGACTTGGAGACCTAAAATTGACAAAATATCCTAAAACAATGTGAACTAGAAGAAAGTGGAGTTAGAAATCAGTTAGAACTAATTAATAACTCTCACATGCTACCCATATTGGTTGTGAGAGAAGGGATGGGTGCGGGAGGGCATGGTCAAATGTTGTTCCAATGAGAATAAACGGTGGAGACATGGCCAACCCTCCCCTAAGTCATTAACATAGGCTTAAGTACTGAAGGTGGTGGATAATGTTAATGGGTGTTCAAATTGGGACAATGTGTCATTGGAGGTTAAGGTCACCAATGATGGCTTTCATACTAATGCGTGGAGGTGAAGGTGGAGGAATCAAGATGAGACCTTGTGCATCATTGCAGGCTTGATGCACCAAGTGAATTTTTCATTTAGGGAGGTGGAGATCCTATGACCTAAATTCCAATCAAATTTAGCATGCATCAAATTTGAATTACTAATTTTCTCTTTGTTACAATACTCCATTATTGATGGTTATGGTTGTAGTGTCCTATATTAGATTTTTGCTATGGGGAAGCTCTAATTTTGGCTATATGTTGTGAATCTCGGAGGGGCCTCTCTCTATTAATTAGTTGTTTTTAATTGGAGCATGACCTCATCATGGCTTTCCCATTGTTCTTACAGTATCTTTCCTCAAGCCCTCATTCTCGGATCCTACTCAAAATTTCATTCCAAAATGATGCTCGTTGTTCCCTCCTTGTCTATTGTCCCCTCTTGTATGCTCTCCTTGTTCCCTCCTTGTCTACTGTCCCCTCTTGTATGCTCTCCCATCTCACACTCACCCCCTCCCCCTCCCACACATCCCCTCTCTTTGACTCATGGTATTTCTCTATGCTTAGCGTAGGTGAGGTGGTGAAGATTTGGAGTAGCACTCCTTGTTTCATCTCGCCTCCGGTGCCCTTGAGGCCTAGCCCACTTATCCCCCTAGCTACACATTACTAGGACTCTTTGTCACTCAGTAATTATCCACCTAAACTTTACACCATTCATTTCCATTCTGACTTTCATGTCAAAGACTAAGTTTGAGCTTGGAATTCCAAGGTAGTCAAACATGTCGTGTCATGCAAGTGTTTCACCTACTATCCTCATATGAATTCATAAGCTTAGTAAATTGTGGAGGCCCAAGTAAATAGATATATAGAGTCTACACCCTTGAGGACGAAATAAATGAGGCTGAGCATGGCATAACTATGGAGTGATAATGTCTATTAGATATTGAGATTGCAGGTGACTTTGTAGAATGGATACCAGGCATACCAAGGGAAGACTCAATCAATATATGCACACTATTGATATATATATTGGCATATGAAAATGTTGCCGGGAAGAGTCCTTTTCAACAAAAAGGAAGCTTGTCAAGAGATCTTGATGATGCTTAATGCGCTGCAACTAAAAGGCCAAGGATTGGATCAATGTCTACAAAAGATTGAAGACTAGTTGAGCCTCCCTTTGGACGCAGGCAATAAAGAGCCCATCACTATAAAAAAATCAATGTCTCCTAAAAGATATTAAAATAATGAATACCATTACATTAAAATCTCCCTTGTAAATTAATCCCCACATCTTAAACACCATTGTAAATGAGTGCACATCTTTGTTGTGAATTACACATTGCAATATTTCTTCATAATAAACAGATTGACCATTTCACAAAGTGAAAACTAATGGGTTAAATTTATTAAATAATTTGTTTATCGTTTTCTAAATGAAAAGAGTATTTGAGAAATTTTAAGATTAGAAGTATCAACGTGACATTATTATTATGTAATTCTCACCTAACATTATTATGTAATCTCTACCAAAACCATTGATAGATCCTCGTACATAATCCTCCCAATTTTGTGAAATGCCATCACGTTGACAATGGAAAGTCGGCTAGTGAATGCTTCTTTTGGTATAAATGGCGGCGAAGGTACCATTGGGTTAGTAGAAAAAAGTGAAACGCGCAGGTGATCTCAATATATTTCGTATACTATTGGTGGATTCAGAGAGGTAGGTTAAAAGGAGAAGGCACAGCGTCTTGTCTATCTTATTTCATACCTTGAGGCACAGGAAGGAAAAAGGCTCGCGCTGTGATTCAAGAAAATGGAGTCTCATGATAACGTATACGATTATGATGCATATGACACCTCTGATGAAGCAGAATCAGAATCAGAAGAAATTTTCGATATGCAGGTGAACATAGCAGCGGGCGATGCGAATGATAGACGCATGAAGTACACCGTTTTAAGTTTGAACGACATTTCTGAGCGTCAGCGAAAGGCTATATCAACCGTTTGTAATGTACTTTCTGTCTCTGAAGTAGAGGCCAGCATTATTTTGCGTCACTTCTACTGGAATATTAATGATGTGTACGATCAATGGTTTGTAAATGAGGAGAAGGTGAGGAATGCTGT
>APFE030065346.1:0-20187 GCA_000404065.3 Pinus taeda | reverse complement strand
CATTATCTTTTCATGAAACAAGTAGGGTTCTTGATATGATATGAACACTATTCATATATCTTTCAAAAATAGGAAACTCTATTTTTGTTTCAATAAATCTACTCATAAAAGCCATCCTCTTCATACATGAAGTATGCACACTTTCCTAAAAGGAAAACTATAGAAATAAATATCTATGAGCCTAGAAGCACTTCACTAGCTAATTAGATCATGCATGTAATGCATAAATATTTCACATGAACTTAGAAATTAGCTCGTATCACAATGCCATTAGCATATATCCTTTTTCAAGAAACTTTTATAAAAATACTTATTTTAATTCAAGAAAACTTGGCCACTTTTCACGCTATGTCCTCAGGATGTTTATATGCTTCTTCTTCTTTTCTCAAGAAGATATTTTGGGTATATTTAACAAGGATTTTATTCCAAGAAAATGACGAGAGACAAGCATTTTACACACAAGACTCACATGTAGTCTTTGTGAGAAGAACTACCTATTTTCTTTACCAAGAAAAACATAATCACTATTTAACTGCATGAATTAACATTTTTCTTTACCAAGTTAAAATACTTTTCTTTACCAAGAAAACTTATAAAATATTCAGTCTTTAACTGAATGTATTAACATGTTTTCTTTAATATGCATTCTCTTTTCCATGAATGCAATATTTACTTCTTTTTCTTTAATATGCATTTTCTTTTCCAGGAATGCAATATTTACTTCTATTTCTTTAATATGCCAAGAATGCAATATTTACTTTTATTTCTTTAATATGTATTCTCTTTTCCAAGAATGCAATATTTACTTCTATTTCTTTAATATGCATTCTCTTTTCCAAGAATGCAGTATTTACTTCTATTTCTTTAATCTGCCAAGAATGCAATAGCTATTGTTTGAATATGTGTTCTCCTTACCCCAAAATAGCTATTTCTATGAGCAAAATAACATATACTTATCTCTTTAGTTGACTAGAGAAATCCAAACCATGCGTTCCAAACATTCCAGGAGGAAGTTGAGCGTGAAGCATCAAAAGTCATGCGTTCCAAACATTCCAAGAGGAAATTTGAGCATGAAACATTCAAAGATGATCTACGTGAGAGGGATATGATACGTCTTGCCGGAAGTCACAGTAATTATGGAGTGCACAAGCGCTGCGGCAATGGCATCCTTAACTTGACATCCTCGCAGAAAGGCTTCTGCCTGGCTATGAGAACCCTCTCGACCGCTGCATGCCTCGCTTTTCTTTCAAAGGATCGGATTCCGATGAAGCACTGTCCCCACTACCCCAAACGTTGTCTCCTTTCATAACATAGGAACAAGCATCTGTACCCTCTCCCAACCGAAAAGGCAATTTCGGTGGAAGTTTATCTCCCACACCGTTAACTCAATTAATTGTCTTCCTGAATTAATTGCTGGCGTTTCTTTTCTTGATTTCAAGAATATCAAGAATTAGTTTTTTTTTTTGTAACTGATTCATAATTTAAAATTACTTTTACAATGACTTATTATGATAGGGATGTTACATACTCCCCCCCTTAACAGGAACACCGTCCTCGATGTTCATCACTCGTTGGAACTTTAGATTGTACTCATGGTATAATCATCTAAACCACACAAAATGTGATCCTTCATCTTTTAAATCAAGATTTCATTCCAAGGAATGACAATAAACAAAATAGTAATGTTATAACATAAAAAAGATCAATAGTTATAAGCATTCATAACTGTAACAATATGCAAGTTCTAATTTCCTTTATTTGACCCGTATTCAAATTCATAATAAACAGTTCTCTATGTCAACTTACCATTACTTACCATCTACTCTTGAAAATCATGAGTACTTTCATGTACGCATTTTAATAGTGGTTGGAAAACCCATCAACCCTCCATGGTAGGTAATTCCTGTTATGTATGACTAACAAATTCAATTGCATTAGTCACAATATTTCGAGTCAAATGAAATACTTTTAACTATCAATCAATTGTGCAATGTTAGATGACTTTTAAATCACAGTACTTTTACAAGTACCTTAAGGAGCTCATCACTGCTCCATAAGCACACTGAAATGATTCTCACTAAAGACATCAATAGAGTACTCCTAAAAGTACCAAAAGAGCACCTAGCTCTCTAATCATTAAAACAGTCAATCACTGCATCAAGTGAATTTTCTTAGCCCCCACCAAGACGTTCACAAGATTAATAATACAACAAAGGAATTAAAATTTCCAATAACTCCTTATTGAGCACTAACCTCATTTCGTGTTAAATGTGCATAACATATTTCACACAACTATATGTAAAATTCATTTTTAACACAACATATAGCCGATTAGTTAATTCCTTTAGCTATGAGAGTCACAATAGACTAAAGAATTCCAAACCCATGGGAACTGGTTTCCACAACCAAATCGAGTCATTTCCACATCCAGACAGTTTCTTTGATAGAGGCCTTACCAGGCCTATCATGGCATTCCACTGGCCAACCAGCTCAAGAATTCCAATGACCACATAGGGTCCAATATAGGATTCCTCTTGGCAGCGTCCTGCCTATTCCTCTGACAGCGTCCCGTCTATGAGGAATTTTGGGCCTCCTCCAACAGGCCCCAAATCAATAGAGTTGCTTCAGGCTTTTTACCCTCTTCACCATCTTGGCAGACTCTTTTCCCTTATTGAGATGATTGATCTCTAGGGAGAGGAAATCCGGGTAGACAAGTACCATCAACCCCTCCGGGCAGGTAACTGCCATCAACCCAAGGCGTTCAGTCCGGGCAGACAAGTACCATCAACCCCTCTGGGCAGGTAATTGCCATCAACCCACTATTTGCAACTGTCTGGCATGTTAAATTTCTCTTTTATTACTCTTTCCCAAAGCAATTTACATAATGAACCATATGTATATTATCATTAACAAAATAAACATACATGTACACCATGCATTTACACTTAACCCTCATCATGGGTCCACAACATCTAGATTGATGGGAAACATATCTATCATACATGTGGTGTGCATTCAAATTTTCCAAATAGCACAATTCATGCATATCATATAACTTTATTCTTTCTCATTTATAATTGCAATTCACATTGCAACGATTTATGTGATGAGTTTTCTTGTTTCCAATAAGCCACCTCTACTTAATCCCATCAGCAACGTTACTTATAAATATGCATCAGTTAACAATTATTCAATTTCCAATTTTTTTCATGCATACAATATCGTCATGTATAAACGCATATGCAAGTATAATTGTCAACAATAGTTGAGTTAATGATCTAAACATTTCCAATTTCCCATAGTCTGTTGTCTTAATCCATACCGTCATTAATGGAGTATTATCTTACGTTTACTATGGCCAGCATTGGCCATGCATCATTAATATAATTAAGAATAATCAAGGTGTTCTGACCAACCATTGGTTCAACATGCATAGATAACTAATTAAACTACCCTTATCGGAAGCAATTCCTCTACTTATGCAATTAGAAGCATGATCCCATAAGTGTCACACATGCACTAGAGTTACCACTTGATGTTAGATGCAACAACTATCTTATCACTACTATGTGACCATTTCAGAATAATTACTTCAAGGAGACATTACGAAAATCACTAACATCAAAATACTATAGTTATCATTTTCCAACTCCTTAAGCATGGTCAAAGGAATACTCACATGCACATCAAGCGCTATCTGGTCATCACCAGACTTACTGATTCTTTTCCCTTCTCCGTATGTCCCTACAGCATGGTCTTCTCCCTTCTCCTTGTTTCCTTTTTCCTTTGAAAGCATCTACAGTTGGGGAAGGTAGTTAGAGTTTACTAATAACTTCATTAACACATGTAGTCTATTTATGAATAATTGTCACATGTAATTCTACCATGAATGGGTCCTAGAAATGTTACCCACTGAACATGCTTCTACAATTAACTTCACACTAGAATGCAACATGCATAAGAATCCGTCATTCCCATAGTATAGATAAATTCAACCATCATTAAATTGAAGCTCAAAGGATTTTTATCTCACAACTAGTAATGATTAACATAAACACATACCATGCTAGTGAATCTCAAATAATTAAGACATAAGCATACACTATTCATCAAGCATTCTCATGGTGAGTAAAATTAAGAACTCTTCTCATAAAATCGTCATACTCATTCCACGCATGTGACATCAATAAACCATCACTTGTTTACGAATTGTAATAATTTTAAATCTAATGCAATTAATGCATATAAGTTCTATTGGTTAGTCATGCAATACTAACCAATCTCAACTACCAATCATCTTCAAGCATCTATGACAAGACTGAATCAAAAATTCGTTATTACAATCAAGTCGATTCAATCAGATAAAGTTTTCTACTACGTCCCAAAATATCCATATCAAATAGCACAGAAATAGACAGTTAAAAATCTGGAAAACCAGGGACAAAACTTACGAGAACTATCTTCTCAGAATGCAATATTGTAAATATAATAACATGCACATATTTTAATTCAAGAGAATTGAGCAAGATACTTATCTTTTTCCTGGCAACCTCCACACCGCATGATCCTGATGTCAAAATCGCTCTTCAATCTTTCTCTTCATTATGCTACACCACCACGGAGCTCAACGAGGGCCTCACAGATGAGAAATCATATACAGAAGGTCCAAAATGATGGTTGAAGTGCAAAGCATTGCCATAAGTACCAATTATTTCCTCCTCTGGCTCCGTCTTGATATTTCCCTTTGAAGATTTATTCCATGCACCACATCTGGCAAATATTTATGACTGTCTTCAGGTGGACGTTGCGCATGCACTGGCTCTTGCCCCTGCTCGTCTTGTACAGTCTCTTTTTTTTTTTAAACACTACATCTTCAAATCCAAGGACATCCCCGTATTTTACATTCATGCATTAACTCATTAAAATTAGTTCATTGCAACATCAATCCTGTTTAATAAATACATCATTGTTATCGCCATATTTGCAAATCAAAAGTGGGTTGTTGATTGTCACTTTTGTCAATGAGTGTTCAATATTGTTCTTAAGTGCGACAAAAGTTTCATTGTCTTTTATCATCATCAGGAATCCAATGTCATGAACATAGCTACGCAACAAATTTATTACTTACTACTCAAAGCAATTATAAACATGATTCACACATATCATGCCGAAGGAAGTGTACTACACAAATCAACATGTGAATGGTTAAACACATACCTGAGTTAATGCCACTGGTGGCATACCTCAATTTCTTCTCCGCTTACCAATTCCCAAAGGTGCCAGTACTGCAACCTTTAGCTCTGATACCACTTGTAACATACCCCGGTAACCTCGCATGTAAAAGTAGGGAGTTAGAATTTTTTTTATACAAATTACCACAAGTAATTATCCAATTCACAACTCCACAATTCATCATTAACCATTAGATATAATATTCATTAGTACATCAACTAAATTGCCATAAAAGACAATAAGTTTTATAACCATTAACCACCACTGTGGTAGTGTAATAACATAAACTGTCTCATGAATCCTTGCATCCATTTCATAATTTCCTTCACCATATTAATTAATCACGTACTAGAACATCATGATTATCACATCAATTACTGAAACATCATCATCAAGGATTCAACATCAACCAACTCACACAAAAGGCAATCACACCATTGAACACCGATATACCCTGGAAACCCCGTAGGGTGAAAACCAGCAAACGTTTAATTTTATTATTAAACGCTTGTGAGGGTTTTCACCCCTCACTCAATGGATCCTAAGGGATTCCATCCCTTAACCATTGTTATGAAATCATTACAATCAATTATCATTAAGTTATTACATAACTAGCAAAAAGCTAATACTTTTTCCATGAAACTCTTTCCTTACATACCGCCACATGCAACATTCCTTGTGGCATGATTGTTCTAGAAATGGACGATCCTGCAACTCTAACTCATCTGTATGGCCCATTAATCCTTTTCCCGCCACAATGTTAAACATCACTTTTCTTTGGCACCAACCGCCGTCGTTTCCTCTCAATGCTATCGTCAACAAGCTTAAACAACAAGATTAGATACCATATTAATGAATCAATAATCAACCTCTAAAAGAGATCTTTTAACATCTACTCATGTGCATGAGCAAGCATAACATACTAATTAACTAGTGCATATCTTCAAGTAAATTCTTATTCCACTTTTCACAATGCTTATTCACACTAATGCATATTTCTCTTTAAGAGAACTAATCATTAGTTTTACAAGTCCATGTTCCCCTTTAAAGCATATAACACATTAGTTTACAAGTCCATGTTCTCATTATCAACATTGACATCATGATTACATTTATAAATAATCATATTAACTAGCACCGCACATATTCTTAAAGGGCACAAGCACTAAGGCTTTCCTTTGAAGGGACTAACTAAAATATCAGTTATAATCTTCTTGCATGAAAATTTACATAAACGTTGTCAAAAGAACTAGTCCCTTAGCTATCACTTTTGATGCATGCGAATAAATAAATCATTCTCACACAACCTGTAGCCTTTTCCTGCATGCGAATATATATCCTTTCTAAAGAAAGCTAACACAAATCTCGTGTGCATACACATCTCATTCAACAAGAAGCTAAGATAATAGTTATGTGAGCATAATAGTAATCACCTATCATTTTCCTAAAGAAATATGGCCCAATAGTTCTTCTAGCCATACAAAGAATATATCTTTAGACACATTGACTATTCTTTACGCATACAGTAGCTTATCATAAGAGGCATCATAAGAGCCCTCCTTGATAGTATGCAACACATAATCCCTTTTCTAGAATTCTATTAACATTTCATGTAAACAATTACATAATTCTTTCTTAAGGCAAGTCATTATAACTTCATTTCACTATATTCCTATATGAAGGATTCTCAAGCTTCCCTTTCGAGAAATTATTAAAGATATCCATATTTATGCATAAAAATCAAGATACAAAAACAAGGTTAACTTACCCTTTATGCATCAAAATCAAGAAGTCAACACAACTCATCTAACAAGACAATATTTCAAGAGATTATATTTTTCAAGAAAGTTAAAATGACCACTTTCTCTATGTACACACAAAATCACAATAGCTACCCTTACGTGCATGCAACATGTGTCTTTCCTAACACAATTACTTTTACTCAATGCACATTATATTTTCATGAAACAAGTAAGGTTCTTGATATGATATGAACACTATTCATATATATTTCAAAAATAGGAAACTCTATTTTTGTTTCAAGAAATCTACTCATAAAAGCCATCCTCTTCATACATGAAGTATGCACACTTTCCTAAAAGGAAAACTATAGAAATAAATACCTATGAGCCTAGAAGCACTTCACTAGCTAATTAGATCATGCATGTAATGCATAAATATTTCACATGAACTTAGATGCTTCTTCTTCTTTTCTCAAGAAGATATTTTGGCTATATTTAACAAGGATTTTTTTCCAAGAAAATGACAAGAGACGAGCATTTTACACACAAGACTCACATGTAGTCTTTGTGAGAAGAACTACCTATTTTCTTTACCAAGAAAAACATAATCACTATTTAACTGCATGAATTAACATTTTTCTTTACCAAGAAACATATAAAACAATTATCTTTTACTGCATGCATTAAAATAGTTTTCTTTACCAAGAAAACTTATAAAATATTCAGTCTTTAACTGAATGTATTAACATGTTTTCTTTACCAAGAAAACACATAAAATAATTCAGTCTTTAACTGAATGTATTAACATGTTTTCTTTACCAAGAAAACACATAAAATAATTCAGTCTTTAACTGCACCCATTAACATGTTTTCTTTAATATGCATTCTCTTTTCCAAGAATAGAGTATTTACTTCTATTTCTTTAATATGCCAAGCATGCAATATTTACTTTTATTTCTTTAATATACATTCTCTCTTCCAAGAATGAAATATTTACTTCTATTTCTTTAATATGCATTCTCTTTTCCAAGAATTTACTTCTATTTCTTTAATATGCCAAGAATGCAATAGCTATTGTTTGAATATGTATTCTCCTTACCCCAAAATAGCTATTTCTATGAGCAAAATAACATATACTTAGCTCTTTAGTTGACCAGAGAAATCCAAATCATGCGTTCCAAACATTCCAGGAGGAAGTTGAGCGTGAACCATCAAAAGTCATGCGTTCCAAACATTCCAAGAGGAAATTTGAGCGTGAAACGTTCAAAGATGATCTACGTGAGAGGGATATGATACATCTTGCCGGAAGTCACAGTAATTATGGAGTGCACGAGAGCTGCGGCAATGGCACCCTTAACCTGACCTCCTCACAGAAAGGCTTCCGCGTGGCTATGAAATCCCTCCTGACCGCTGCATTCCTCGCTTTTCTTTCAAAGGACCGGTTTCCGATGAAGCAGTGTCACCACTACCCCAAAAAAGGAACGTTGTCCCCTTTCATAACATAGGAACAAGCATCTGTACCCTTTCCCAACCGAAAAGGCAATTTCGGTGGAAGTTTATCTCCCACACCGTTAACTCAATTAATTGGCTTCCTGTCGCTAGCGTTTCTTTTCTTGATTTCAAGAATATCAAGAATTAGTTTTTTTATAACTGATTCATAATTTTAAATTACTTTTACAATGACTTATTACGATATGGATGTTACATACTCCCCCCCTTAACAGGAACACCGTCCTCGGTGTTCATCACTCGTTGGAACTTTAGATTGTACTCATGGTATAATCATCTAAACCACACAAAATGTGATCCTTCATATTTTAAATCAAGATTTCATTCCAAGGAATGACAATAAAAAAAATAGTAATGTTATAACATAAAAAGATCAATAGTTATAAGCATTCATAACTATAAAAATATGCAAGTTCTAATTTCCATTATTTGACCCGTATTCAAATTCATAATAAACAATTCTCTATGTCAACTTACCATTACTTACCATCTACTCGTGAAAATCATGAGTGCTTTCACGTATGCATTTTAATAGTGGTTGGACAACCCATCAACCCTCCATGGTAAGTAATTCCTGTTATGTATGACTAACAAATTCAATCGCATTAGTCACAATATTTCGAGTCAAATGAAATACTTTTAACTATCAATCAATTGTGCAATGTTAGATGACTTTTAAATCACAGTACTTTTACAAGTACCTTAAAGAGATCATCACTGCTACACAAGCACACTGAAATGATTCTCACTAAAGACATCCACAAAGTAATTCTAAAAGTACCAAAAGAGCACCTAGCTCTCTAATCATCAAAACAGTCAATCACTGCATCAAGTGAATTTTCTTAGCCCCTACCAAGGCGTTCACAAGATTAATAATACAACACAGGAATTAAAATTTCCAATAACTCCTTATTGAGCACTAAGCTCATTGCCTGTTAAATGTGCATAACATATTTCACACAACTATATGTAAAATTTATTTTTAACACAACATATAGCCGATTAGTTAATTCCTTTAGCTATGAGAATCAGAATAGACTAAAGAATTCCCAACCCATGGGAACTGGTTTCCACAACCAAATTGAGTCATTTCCACATCCAGACAATTTCTTTGATAGAGGCCTTACGAGGTCTAACATGGAATTCCACTGGCCAACCAGCTCAAGAATTCTAGGGAGAGGAAATCCGGGCAAACAAGTACCATAAACCCCTTCGGGCAGGTAACTGCCATCAACCCAAACTCGGGCAGACAAGTACCATCAACCCCTCCGAGCAGGTAACTGTCATCAACCCAAGGCATTCTAGCCTTTCACAACTATTTGCATCTGTCTGGCATGTTAAATTTCTCTTTTATCATTCTTTCCCAAAGTAATTTACGTAATGAACCATATGAACATTATCATAAACAAAATATACATGCATGCACACCATGCATTTACACTTAACCCTCATCATGGGTCCACAACATCTAGATTGATGGGAAACATATTTCTCAGACATGTTGTATGCACTCAGATTCTAAATAACACAATTCATGCATATCATATAACTTTATTCTTTCTCATTTATGATTGCAATTCACATTGAAACGATTTATGTGATGAGTTTTCTTGTTGCCATTAAGCTACCTCTACTTAATCCCATCAGCAACATTAGTTATAAATATGCATCAGTTAACAAGTATTCAATTTCCAAATTTTTTTATGCATACAATATCGTCATGTATAAAAGCATATGCAAGTATAATTGTCAACAATAGTTGAGTTAATGATCTAAACATTTCCCATTTCCCATAGTCTGTTGTCTTAATCCATACGTCATTAATGGAATATTATCTTACATTTACTATGGCCAGCATTGGCCATGCATCATTAATATAATTAAGAATAATCAAGGTGTTCTGACCAACTGTTGGTTCAACATGCATAGCTAACTAATTAAAATACCCTTATCGGAAGCAATTCCTCTACTTATGCAATTAGAAGCATGATCCCCTAAGTGTCACACATGCGCTAGAGTTACCACTTGATGTTAGATGCAACAACTATTTTATCACTACTATGTGACCATTTCAGAATAATGATTTCAAAGAGACATTACGAAAATCATTAATATCAACACACTATAGTTATCATTTTCCAACTCCTTAAGCATGGTCAAAGGAATACTCACATGCACATCAAGCGCTATCTGGTCATCACCAGACTTACCGATTCTTTTTCCTTCTCCGTCTGTCCCTACAACATGGTCTTCTCCCTTCTCCTTGCTTCCTTTTTCCTTTGAAAGCATCTACAGTTGGGGAAGGTAGTTAGAGTTTACTAATAACTTTATTAACACAGATAGTCTATTTATGAATAATTGTCACATGTAATTCTACCATGAATGGGTCCTAAAAATGTTACCCACTGGAAATGTTTCCCACTGAACATGCCTCTACAATTAACTTCACACTAGAATGAAATATGCATAAGAATCCGTCATTCCCATAGTAGAGATAAATTCAACCATCATTAAATCGAGGCTCAAAGGATTTTTATCTCACAACTAGTAATGATTAACATAAACACATACCATGCTAGTGAATCTCAAATAATTAAAACATAAGCATACACTATTCTTCAAGCATTCTCATGGTGAGTAAAACTAAGAACTCTTCTCATAAAATAATCATACACACATTCCACGAATGTGACACCAATCAAACCATCACTTCTTTACGAATTGTAATAATCTTAAATCCAATGTAATTAATGCATATAAGTTTTATTGGTTAGTCATACAATACTAACCAATCTCAACTACCAATCATCTTTAAGCATCTATGCCAAGACTGAATCAAAAATTAGTTATTACAATCAAGTCTATTCAAGCAGATAAAGTTTTCTACTGCATGCCAAAATATCCATATCAAATAGCACAAAAATAGACAATTACAAATATGGAAAACCCGGAACAAAACTTACGAGAACTATCTTCTCAAAATGCAATATTGTAAATATAATAACATGCACATATTTTAATTCAAGAGAATCGAGCAAGAATCTTATCCTTTTCCTGGCAGCCTTCACACCGCATGATCCCGATGTCAAAACCGCTCTTCACTCTCTCTTCATTATGCTACACCACCACGGAGCTCGACGAGGCCCTCACAGATGAGAAATCATGTACAGAGGGTCCAAAATGATGGTTGAAGTGCAAAGCATTGCCATAAGTACCAATTATTTCCTCCTCTGGCTCCGTCTTGATATTTCTCTTTGAATATTTATTCCATGCACCACAACTGGCAAATATTTATGACTGTCTTCAGGTGGACGTTGCGCATGCACTCGCTCTTGCCCCTGCTTGTCTTGCACAGTCTCTTTTTTTTTTTAAACACCATATCATCAAATCCAAGGACATCCCCGTATTTTACATTCATGCATTGACTCATTAAAATTAGTTCATTGCAACATCAATCCTGTTTAATAAATACATAATTGTTATCGCCATATTTGCAAATCAAAAGTGGCTTGTTGATTGTCATTTTCGTCTATGAGTGTTCAAGATTTTTCATAAGTGTAATGAGTGTTCAATATTGTTCTTAAGTGCGACAAAAGTTTCATTGTCTTTTATCATCATGAGGAATCCAATGTCATGAACATAGTTACGCAGCAACTTTATTACTTACTACTCAAAGAAGTTATAAACATGATTCACACATATCATGCCGAAGGTAGTGTACTACACAAGTCAATATGTGAATGGTTAAACACATACCTGAGTTAATGCCACTGGTGGCGTACCTCAATTTCTTCTCCGCTTACCAATTCCCAAAGGCGCCAGTACTGCAACCTTTAGCTCTGATACCACTTGTAACATACCCCGATAACCTCGTATGTAAAAGTAGGGAGTTAGAATTTTTTTATACAAATTACCACAAGTAATTATCCAATTCACAACTCCACAATTCATCATTAACCATTATATAGAGTATTCATTAGTACATCAAGTAAATTGCCATCATAGACAGTAAGTTTCATAACCATTGCATAACCTTTAACCACCACTGTGGTAGTGTAATATCACAAACTGTTTCATGAATCCTTGCATCCATTTCATAATTTCCATAAACATATTAATTAATTTCATACTTGGACAATATGATCATGCCATCAAATAAAGAACCATCAACATCAAGGATTCATCATCATCAAACTGACACAAAAGGCAATCACACCATTGAACACCAATATACCCTGGAAACCCTGTAGGGTGAAAACCAAAAAACGTTTAATCTTATTATTAAACGCTCGTGAGGGTTTTCACCCCTCACTCAATGGCTCATAAAGGATTCCATCCCTTAACCATTGTTATGAAATCATTACAATGAATTATCATTAAGTTCTCACATAACTAACTAAAAGCTAATACAGTTTCCATGTAATCTTTTACTTACATACCGCCACATACAACATTTCTTGTGGCATGATTGTTCTAGAAATGGACGATCCTGCAGCTCTAACTCATCTGCAAGGCTCGTTAATCCTTTTCCCGCCACAATGTTAAACATCACTTTTCTTTGGCACCAACCGCCATCGTTTCCTATCAATGCTTTCGTCAAAAAGCTTTGACAACAAGATTAGATACCATATTAATGAATCAATAATCAACCTCTAAAAGAGATCTTTTAACATCTACTCATCTGCAGCAAGCATAACATACTAATTAACTAGTGCATATCTTCAAGTAAATTCTTATTCTACTTTTCACAATGCTTATTCACATTAATGCATATTTCTCTTTAAGAGAACTAATCATTAGTTTTACAAGTCCATGTTCCCCTTTAAAGCATATAACACATTAGTTTACAAGTCCATGTTCTCATTATCAACATTTACATCATGATTACATTTATAAATAATCATATTAACTAGCACTACACATAGTCTTAAAGGGCACAAGCACTAAGGCTTTCCTTTGAAGGGACTAGCTAAAATATCAGTTATAATATTCTTGCATGAAAATTTACATAAACGTTGTCAAAAGAACTAGTCCCTTAGCTATCACTTTTGATGCATGCGAATAAATAAAGCATTCTCACACAACCTGTAGTCCTTTCCTGCATGCGAATATATATCCTTTCTAAAGTAAGCTAACACAAATCTTGTGTGCATACACATCTCATTCAACAAGAAGCTAAGATAATAGTTATGTGAGCATAATAGTAATCACCTATCATTTTCCTCAAGAAATATGGCCCAATAGTTCTTCTAGCCATACAAAGAATATATCTTTAGAACACATTGACTATTCTTTATGCATACAGTAGCTTATCATAAGAGCCATCATAAGAGGCCTCCTTGAAAGTATGCAACACATAATCCCTTTTCTAGAATTCTATTAACATTTCATGTAAACAATTACATAATTCTTTCTTAAGGCAAGTCATTATAATATCATTTCACTATATTCCTATATGAAGGATTCTCAAGCTTCCCTTTCGAGAAATTATTAAAGATATCCATATTTATGCATAAAAAATCAAGATACAAAAACAAGGTTAACTTACCCTTTATGCATCAAAATCAAGAAGTCAACACAACTCATCTAACAAGACAATCTTTCAAGAGATTATATTTTTCAAGAAAGTTAACATGACCACTTTCTCTATGTACACACAAAATCACAATAGCTACCCTTAAGTGCATGCAACATGTGTCTTTCCTAACACAATTACTTTTATTCAATGCACATTATCTTTTCATGAAACAAGTAATGTTCTTGATATGATATGAACACTATTCATATATCTTTCAAAAATAGGAAACTCTATTTTTGTTTCAAGAAATCTACTCATAAAATCCATCCTCTTCATACATGAAGTATGCACACTTTCCTAAAAGGAAAACTATAGAAATAAATATCTATGAGCCTAGAAGCACTTCACTAGCTAATTAGATCATGCATGTAATGCATAAATATTTCACATGAACTTAGATGCTTCTTCTTCTTTTCTCAAGAAGATATTTTGGCTATATTTAACAAGGATTTTTTTCCAAGAATTTTTCCAAGAAAATGACGGCATTTTACACACAAGACTCACATGTAGTCTTTGTGAGAAGAACTACCTATTTTCTTTACCAAGAAAAACATAATCACTATTTAACTGCATGAATTAACATTTTCTTTACCAAGAAACATATAAAACAATTATCTTTTACTGCATGCATTAAAATAGTTTTCTTTACCAAGAAAACTTATAAAATATTCAGTCTTTAACTGAATGTATTAACATGTTTTCTTTACCAAGAAAACATATAAAATAATTCAGTCTTTAACTGCATCCATTAACATGTTTTCTTTAATATGCATTCTCTTTTCCAAGAATAGAGTATTTACTTCTATTTCTTTAATATGCCAAGAATGCAATATTTAATTTTATTTCTTTAATATACATTCTCTCTTCCAAGAATGAAATATTTACTTCTATTTCTTTAATATGCATTCTCTTTTCCAAGAATTTACTTATATTTCTTTAATATACCAAAAATGCAATAGCTATTGTTTGAATATGTATTCTCCTTACCCCAAAATAGCTATTTCTATGAGCAAAATAACATATACTTAGCTCTTTAGTTGACCAGAGAAATCCAAATCATGCGTTCCAAACATTCCAGGAGGAAGTTGAGCGTGAACCATCAAAAGTCATGCGTTCCAAACATTCGAAGAGGAAATTTGAGCGCGAAACATTCAAAGATGATCTACGTGAGAGGGATATGATACGTCTTGCCGGAAGTCACAGTAATTATGGAGTGCACGAGAGCTGGGGCAATGGCAACGTTAACCTGACCTCCTCACAGAAAGGCTTCCGCGTGGCTATGAAATCCCTCCTGACCGCTGCATTCCTCGCTTTTCTTTCAAAGGGATATGATACCTCTTGCCGGAAGTCACAGTAATTATGGAGTGCACGAGAGCTGCGGCAATGGCAACCTTAACCTGACCTCCTCACAGAAAGGCTTCCGCCTGGCTATGAAATCCCTCCTGACCGCTGCATTCCTCGCTTTTCTTTCAAAGGACCGGTTTCCGATGAAGCACTGTCACCACTACCCCAAAAAAGGAACGTTGTCCCCTTTCATAACATAGGAACAAGCATCTGTACCCTTTCCCAACCAAGGCAATTTCGGTGGAAGTTTATCTCCCACACCGTTAACTCAATTAATTGGCTTCCTGTTGCTAGCGTTTCTTTTCTTGATTTCAAGAATATCAAGAATTAGTTTTTTTTATAACTGATTCATAATTTTAAATTACTTTTACAATGGCTTATTACGATATGGATGTTACATTTATACATTTCAACACTTCAACAAAAAATTTACATATTTTATTTATAAATAAACATAGTTTTAATATACAATACACAATTTTTTTAAATGTTGTATTTTTTTAAATGTTCACTTAACATCAAATTTCCAAGTACTTATTTTAAACTCTTGTAAAAACACACAGTGTTACACCCATAACCAAATGGAGAAACCACAACATTTAAATAAAGCATTAACATGGTACAACATATTACACTAAATATAACAAAACATATAATTTAAAAGTTTTTGATTTATATAAATTTTAGAATTTGAAATCATCAATTTTTTTTTTCAAGTTTCTTTACAATATTTAATTTTTTGCAGTTTTGTAATTCTAAATGTACATATTAATTGATAAAAGAATTAACCACAGAAATTTTTGAATACAATTTGTCTATAAAAATATGTCTACAAACATCAAATTTTAAAACATGAAACTAAAAATTAAATACCAAACAAAGGGCTAAAACTTTTAAAAGCAGTTATAAAAATGTAAAAAGTGTTTGATAAACGTTCAAAATTTGGAAGTACATTATAATTAAATATACTAAATTTTAAGGATTATTTGTACATACTTGTCCAAAATCAAACATTAATTTAAAATCCCATTTTCCCATTGGCATTAACATATATCCAAACTTGAAACCTTGTAATATGGAATATAAAATAAGCTATTAATTTTTAAAAGGTAAGAGTGGATTTTAAAATGCAACCTCTCAAATTAATTTAAAATACATTATATTATAGATATAAATTTAGTTTAACTAAAAATTTAAATTTGAGATTTAAATATTTCATGGAAAGCCAAAAAATTTTATAAAATAAAATATCATAAAGTTAAAAATAAATTTAGAAATTCATTTCTAGAGGGCAAAAAAAATTAATCTATTCTTAGATTAACTTGAAACATAAAAAAATGCATCCAAAAAAAGGAAGAATCATTATAATTAAAATTTTAAAAATCCATCCCATACCAAGAAACAAAGAAAGGACAAACCCTTCATAAAATTATAGTTCAATTTACAATTATATATTTGTATATCATACACTCCCTTCCAAATGGATGTAAATTAATTTGAAATACAAATTCACCATATAAAACTCAACATTATAATATATTAAAACATAAATTTGATAACAATATAATCATTAGATTTGAAAATTTCATAAAAAAATCACCAGTTTTTGAAAAAATCATAGTTTAACATACAATTAATGAAACACAATTTTTTTCAAGTGTATGTGTGTAGAAAATGAAAAGTACTTAAATTGTTTTGATAAAACTAAATTAGAAATTAAATATCATATGAATGCCATAAAATCATGTGTTTATGAAACATCAATTTTTGAATAGTTAAATCAAATTAAATAGAGAGAGTTGTGTGCATCACCTTATATACACAAACACAAACACAACCACGACAACCTAACATTTGACATTGACACTAACAAGAGACAACACAACAAAGCACATCACAACACAAATATAGACTTAATCTTCTCTTTATAAAGTTCTAGTTTATTAAATACATCATATTTTAACAAGAGGTTGTATAAAGTTCACATATGTAATTTTATGAATGTCATTGAAGTATGTAAATGTGTGTATAAGCATCAAATTTTAAGTAGCCAAATTGAAAATTAAATAGTACAAGTGTCCAAGTTATCAAACATACATTGAATTTTTTAAATGTGATTTTCATAAATGTAGTTGGCATGTAAAAATGTGCTTGTATACATTTTATAACTTTGAAAATTAGTTTCTATTAAAAATGCAATTGTAGATTTATCAAACATCGAAAATTTTAAATGCAATTTCACAATTGTTATTATTTAAATGCATCTCCAATAATTGCTAAGATTTAAATTTTGAGATGAGATGGGAAAATTAAAATAAAGAGAACCCCTACACATCCAATTTTTAAAATGAAAAATTTTATTTTAAAAATATTATGAAAAGAACTCTTGTTAGCAATTTTATTTTAAAAATATTATGAAAAGAACACTTAATTAAACAAAGGTAAGAAAATATTATTAATCTTTCAAGTTCAAAATAAATAATTTAAAAAATTGTCATTATAAAATGTTTTAAAACTATTACCAAAACAACACTTAATTAAAAAAGGTAAGAAAATATTATTGATCTTTCAATTTCAAAATAAATATTTTAAAAAATTGTTATTATAAAATGATGGCAGAAATAAATTTAAAATTGGAATTTAAAAAACCAAAAGGCACACAAAAATAATTCAAAAATTAAAACTAAGCCACAAAGCATAAGAAACACAATAAAAACGAGACACTCCTCCATGATAGCTTTGGTCATGGCTATCCATGAAGGTTGGGAGAAGGGGCAACCCCCTCTCAAAAAATAAAATGTCTTATTATATTCCTATTATATAGTTTTACATCAACAATAATATAATTGTATTAATCAATTATACATATCTAATTTCTACTCTCTATGATTTGGTCCTTCCATCAACCTCCCCTCTCAATGTACTTTGTCTAGCACAATACCATACTCTTGTAAAGAACATTTTCCATATATCTGTTTCATATCACAATAGAATTAAATATTTAGTATCAATTTTATTGTGCATTAATAAAAACAAAAACGATTGCTTAAATATTCTTTCAAATCTAACTCTTATCTTATTGATCTATATCATGAACTGAATTACGTTCTTATGCACAACTTCCTTCTTATTTCCACCTCCCACAAAAGATGTTACTCTTTTGTTAAACCATATTCCATCTCTGCTCTCCTCCTCAGTCCATCTATTTCATATCTTAAGAAGGTTAAATGTTTAATAGCAATTATATCTCTATAAAATAAATACAAAATACAAATAACTAAATATTCTTTCAAATCCAATTCAAAATAAATAGAAGTGAAACACAATAGAAATTTACCCTCTATAAATTTCAGCACACATCTCACATGAAATCAAAAGTAATAAACTTTAATATATATATATATATATATGTATTGAGATTATTGAAACCAGTAAAACTAAAAAGAGGCTAATAAAAAGTCTTAAACAACTGAATATCCTCTCTTTTCTCCCACAATATCAGAAATAGGTTGCAATCCCACTAATATTAGGAGGCCTCTTTTCTGGCACACATCTACACCTCATACAAGTCACAACACAACAAAAATATTTGTTGCCATATGTTTTTCAATTTTGCAATCCACATCTACTCTATTACCTTTCCAAAGCATTTTGATCTACTCCTTTTTAGAGAATGTTGTCAATGTTTTTTTGCTTTCAATTTAATTCCGTTGACATGCACATCTTTGATGTCACTGCCATTTCAATTCTATTGGCTAGGCTGTAATCTCTCAAGCTAAATAAAAAAAGAAAAACACCCTTATATGGGCTACACCTACACAAAATTGTTTAGAAATAGAAAACACACTAGTATGGGCTAAAACCACAGAAATGCTCAGAGTAGACTGATGAAGAGAATAAAAAAAACTCAGTCACACCATTTCTAAGGGATTGATTTCAAAAGTGCCTACCCTAAACTACTAATAAGAACAAATCACAACACCTATTGCCAAAAGTGCCTACCCTAAACTACTCATGAGCAAAAATCACAACACCTATTGCCGCAAGCAAGGGCGTTGTCCCTCTGGCGAAACCGTGAGCAGCACTGGGCAGAAGCAGAGGAGGTTATTAGAGAGCCTATTACCTTACGGGGTGACAGGCAAAAACAAAACAAAAACAAGAACAGGGCCGCAGTTCAACACGAAGATGCCACGCCAAATTAGGTAGCGGCCCTTTTATGTGGATACCCTGTAACTTTTACCACCCACCTCACCTGAATATGTTTAGGGCGCCGTGAGGAATGAGTTCTGAAAACTATAGATAAGTCTAATTAGGCATATATATTAAATAACAAAAAAATGGCCCTTATTACCCGCCGCTATTATAACAAAACTGACTGATAACTCTTTGGCAGTCACATTCCCTATACGTAACTACGTGTGCTGGGCGCATTGCCTTCGGAGTAACGAAGGGCGCTGACCCTCGCTCAAGTATTTGTTTCCATAGCTATGCCAACTGGGGTTGTGTGAGACCATATCTTTGAAATAGAAACTCAACAGTGTGCCAGAACGAACGAATTCGGATAAACCCCAATTTTTTTAAGAAGTTTTCATTGATTTAACTTCTCTCGGGTTTGTCTGAAAGCAAAAACAAAACAACCCATATTCGAAAATATAACCCGGCTCTATTAAAAACAAAAATTATAAAAGAAAATAAACGCGTAACTATCCAAGAACATTGAATGAAAAGAAGCCTTGACAATTATCCCAGCTCTTAAATACAGTCTCAGAAATCCAAGGCATC